>WHUX01000091.1:0-215085 GCA_015179025.1 Terfezia claveryi
ATTGGATGAGGAATTAAATGAGGATTCATTTCTGTTATCCTACATTGGAATTAGCTTACAATGTAGCCAAAATATTATAATCCATATTCCACTTCATCGAACAAGATTTTATTCCTGTATATAACTCTAGTTTCAATTCTTAGCCGTAGTCTAATACTAGAAGCTATTGCTTGGGAGGCCTTGCATTTATAACTTACCTGTCCTGCTGGTAGAGAGGCTTATTGAGAGGATAATTTTTGAACTATTGTAGAGGAAAGACTCATACAGAAGGTTTAGAAGGGTAAAATTCCAACGTATAGCATTCAATGCCTTTATTAAAAACTCAAATTGCTAACTAAATCTACCTCCCAAAAATATCCTAACAACTACCCCCAAAAAAATCCCAATGACTACCCAAAAAAAAAATTCCAATGAACAGACTCTCGCACAGACCTCTGTATCTGCCTTTACATACCAACCTTATCCTAAAGCCCTCCATGCCATATTAGCTACCCTTACTCCTTTATCATGTACTACCTATCACCTTGCTCTGTAAGTATTTTTATCTGTTAGGGGAGCTACAGAATCTACTTTTAGCATAGCTCACATAGCCATTATTCTGGCAGCAGTCGGACCTCTGGCTAGCACCATTTCCTTGCTATTCTCTAGTTAGGGATCCAGTCCCTACTATTAAAGTGGATAGATTATAGTAACGGTACAGCGTAAAGGTAGCGTAGTGACCAGCGGAGAATTTACTGAGCAAGCTAGAGTCACAGGAGTGCGAGGACGATGTGGTTGAGGACGAGTGCAGTGGGAATTCAGTGTGCGTGATTAATTAAACTATCTAGAGAGCGGGTGGACAACGGTCTTAAGTACATGAATATGGAGAGGAAACGAACCATATGACAACCTAACTTGAAGAGGAATAAACGTAGAGAAATCCATAAGTAGAAAGGTTGTATGCATGTAATATTCAAATAAGACAGTGTGGGAAATAACGAGCATGGGTATATAAACATGTGAGTATAACCGTACAGTAACTATGCAGAGTAAGCTGCAGGTGAAACATGGTATAGTACTCGTAATAGAAACTAGATAGATAATAATAGAAAGGATATCGTAATAGAGAAACATATAACGATATAAGTTAATATAGATGCCGAAATATTAAAGTAATAACGACATAGGAAGGGCACAGAATGTATGCCGCAACACTCTCTCTCATTCTGTAAGCCCGAGACTATTAGTATGATAGTGGTGGAGTACAGGAAGAAGACCTTTAGTCATAAGGTCAGCGTGGTTTTCATCGGTAGAAACATGACTGAGGGTAAATGTCTTGAGGATGAGTTGTTCTCTTGTGAAATGATATGCAACGTCGATGTGCTTCGTTCGAGGATTGTTGACGAGGGTTTCTGCAACGTTGATAGAGGTAGTACTATCTGCGTGAAGATGGACTGGAATAGAGTGTCCAAGTTGAGAGAAGGCATGTATATACCAGAGTGCCTGACGAGCGGTTGTTGAGAGTGCCATGTACTCAGATTCAGTAGTGGAGGCAGAAACAGAGTTCTGTTTCTTTGATAACCAAGATATAGCACAACCGTTTAGTAGAAAGACATAACCAGTAACAGACCGACGGGTATCACGACAAGCAGCATAATCAGCGTCAGAATAACCAACAAGTGACAAAGAAGACGAAGAAGGAGAACGTTTATAAGTAAGAGAAAGATTATGAGATCCAACAAGATAATGGAAAACCCTTTTAACAGCTGTATGATGAACCTTTAGAGGATGAGAAGAAAAGCGTGAAAGAAAGGAAACAGAAAAGGCAAGATCAGGACGAGTACAAGTAACAAGATACATAAGTGAACCAATCATCTGTTGGTATAAGGTACGTTCATGAGGAGGTTCTGAACCGTCAGCCTTAACCAGTTGTACTTTGGGGTCGATGGGAGTGAGAACTGATCGACAGTTGTTAAGTCCAAAGCGTTCAAGGATATTGGTGATGTATTGTCGTTGGGAGAGTTGAAGTCCTTTGTCTGTAGGGATAATTTCGATGCCGAGGATGTATTTGAGACCACCTTTGATGGTAACAGTAAAGTAGGACTTAAGATGATCAATAACAATCTTAATCTGAGGAGATTTGCCTACTGCGGTAATGTCATCAACATAAACAACAAGTATTACCTTGAGTTCCATGTTAATAAATACACAGGGGTCGAAGGGGAGAGAGATGAAGCCGAGTTCAGCAAGTGCAGAGGAGAGACGTTCAAACCACTATAGAGGTGCTTGCTTTAATCCGTACAAGGCTTTGTGAAGTCGAAGAATCTTGCCATCTAGACCAATACCAGGAGGAGGTAACATCCAGATTTCTTCGATTAGATCACCATTCAGGAAAGCTGACTTGATATCAAGTTGATCCATGTCCAAAGAGAAGTGAATTGCGAGGGCAATGATGAGTCGTAAGGAGTCGTACCGTGTCACTGGTGCGAATGTTTCATCATAATCAAGGCCTTCTTGTTGAGAATAGCCCTTTGCAACAATTCTTGCTTTGTGACGTTCAACAGATCCATCTGCATTGTGCTTTACCTTAAATACCCACCTAGAACCAATAGGTTGTCGACCTGAGGGTAACTCTGACATATCATGGACCGTCCATGTCTGAGCATCGATTATTGACTGGTGTTCCTCAAGCATAGCTCGTTGCCATGCATCAGCATCAAGGGAGGCCATAGCTTCTTTATAGCTATTAGGTTCTGCCACAAGTCTAGCCCAGCCAGAGTCAGTATAATGATCGGGTTGTTTCCGAGTTCGTTGAGGATATGACTTGTAGTCCAGCTTAGGAGTTTCTGGAGGTTCGGCAAACTCTTTTGAGCGACTTGACTTAGGTGCAGCAGGTGTAGAGGCTCTTGTGCGTCGAGGGGGAGTTGAGGGACCAGCAATAGGAGGATCGATAGCTCTCTCTGACTCAGAATCCTCATCAGAGTGCTGTTCGTACTCTTGTAGATTTGATGGAGGAGGAGGGAGAGGTATAGATGGAGTTGTAGTGGTGTCAGGAGTGGTAGTGGTAGGTGTTGGAGTAGAAGGTCTGAGCGGTACAGGTGGTGTTGATGGAGTTTCAGCTGTAATCGGAGGTAGAGGAGGAAAGTGTACATCGACAGAGGTATAAGATGATGACGGTTCAAACTTAACTTGACGATAGGTATCTACCTTTCGTTGAGATGGGATATAGATACGAAACATATGACCTGATTCCGTATAACCAACAAGTTGTCCTTCAAGTGCTCTGGCTTCGAGTTTTGAGCCAGCAGGTCGTTTTTCTTCAGGAATGTGAACATAGCACTTGGAGTAGAAAGGACGAAGGTGTGAGAGAGTTGGTTTGATGTTGAAGAGTGCCTCGAATGGGGTTTTTCCATTTAGTGCAGAGTGAGGCAGTCTGTTTTTGATATAGGCAGCCCAGTTAAAGGCTTCAGCCCAGAGGTAAGGGGGTGCATCGTCGAGAGAAGGTCGAACCATACTAGTTAAAGTTTGGTTATAGCGTTCTGCAACGCCATTAGATTGATGGGAATAGGCGGCGGTAGTCTGGTGCTTTATTCCTCGTTCTTCGAAAAAAGCTTCCAATTCCTTGTTGACATACTCACCTCCTTGGTCAGTTCTGAACGAGCGAGGATATCGTTCAGTTGTTGTGTTAACCTTTTCACAATACGCTTTGATAAAGCGAGCAGCATCACTCTTTTTATAGAGGAAGTTCACTTCAGAGTAGCGAGTTGTATCTTCAATAAAGGTTAGTAGATACTTGCGTTTCCCAAGAGATTCAACCTTGAAGGGACCCATGAGATCAGAATGGACGAGATCAAAGGGTTTTGTTCCTTTTGGTTTGTCGACGGATGTAGGCACTGACTGCTTGGAGTTGTATTTGGCACATGTATCACAGAAGTGGGAGGTTGGACGTTTGGGAAGGAGGTTGCCATCTTCGTAGATTTCACTGGCGTTTGACCAGAACCGTGTTGAAGAGTGACCAAGGGCACGATGCCAATAGTCTGTGGCAGCCATGTAAATCTTTCCATGACGAACAATAGGATATACTTGGTAGGATCCGTGATCAAGTGAAGCAGAAATAACAACCGAATCATCAATTTTTCTCTGTATCTGTAAAATACCATCTTCACCCAATAAACGAAAACGTCCCAGCTCATCGATTTTCCTCCAAGAAATTAAACAGACCTCATTCCAATCCGGCACATACAAAACATCAGAGAGGCTAACATGAATCACACTTCCAGCAACTTCGATATCCAAAGAAACATTCCCTTGATGTGTGGCCCACATCACTCTTCCACCACCAACCGTGAGGCCTACATGGCAACGGACTGGATCGAGAAGATGAGAGAAGTCAGCAGTGATATGGTATGAAGCACCTGTGTCAAGAATCCATACCTCATATGTAGTGTAGTTAGCGGATACACCAGAATGGGAGGAAGAGGGAGAGTTTTGGAGAGCGGAGGAGGTGGCTTTGACAACCATGGCTACACCATTGTCATCATCGAAGAGTTGTTGAGCAGTAGCTGCTCGGTGTAGGACAATCTCCTTTCCAGAAGGAGAAGGGTTTTGGGCATTCGAACGATTGGTATTGTGCTTCTTGAGCTCTTGACAGGTCTTGAACGTATGACCTTGGAAAGGCTTGCCTTTGGACTTGCACCAACTGCAATTGTTTCCCGAGACTGGAGCCGTTTTGCCTTGACGTGTAGGATTAGGCTTTTTGTTCGGCTTGTTGGAGGTATTGTTGTTCTCTCTTTTATTGAAGAGAGCTTTGTTCTTGGAGACAATTTCGAGGGAGGAGGAGGAGAGTTCCAGAAGACGAGTTCGAACATCGAGGTATGTTAGTCCTGTCTTTGATTGGAGATTGTCAACAATATTCTCGTAAGTGTCAGGGAGTGTCATCAGGAGGTGGTGAGCCTTGATATTGTCATTCTCAAGATAGCGTGCTAGATGCTGGTAAGGGAGGTAGCTTCGGTCTCTTTGAGCCTGTCAATGAGCCGGCGAATTTGAGTATCATAGCTGTTGACATGTGTTGTCATAGATTCCCCTGGAGGCATAGAGATAGCGAATGTTTTGGATATAGCATCCCAGAGAGTAGTATCGTTTCGTCGATCGAATCGTTCCTGTAAGCGTACCCAAGCTTGTCGTGCTGTAGTTTGTTCGGCAATAAGTCCTGTGAGTGAGATATCAACAACAGACATGAGAAGAATTTTTGCTCTGGCATTTCTCTTGTTCCACAACTTAAGCAGTGCGGCATCAGTGGGGACAGTAGTGGATTCGTCAAATAGATCTTCATAGTCATAAGAATCAATGATTAATTCAACTTGTTTAGACCAGGCATGATATCCGGAACCATCATCTGATAACCGCTTGATATTATCAAGCTTGAAGGAGAAGGGAGTGAGGGAAGAGGCAGCACCGGAGGAGGAGCCGCTTGCACCAGCAGTGTCAGACATGTTGTAGGATGATTGCGCGAGATGGAAATCCACAATATATGAAGGAGTAGAGGTATAGACTCGATTATGGTAATAGAGAGGTTAGAGCTCCGGGCTCATAACCTATTAAAGTGGATAGATTATAGTAACGGTATAGCGTAAAGGTAGCGTAGTGACCAGCGGAGAATTTACTGAGCAAGCTAGAGTCACAGGAGTGCGAGGACGATGTGGTTGAGGACGAGTGCAGTGGGAATTCAGTGTGCGTGATTAATTAAACTATCTAGAGAGCGGGTGGACAACGGTCTTAAGTACATGAATATGGAGAGGAAACGAACCATATGACAACCTAACTTGAAGAGGAATAAACGTAGAGAAATCCATAAGTAGAAAGGTTGTATGCATGTAATATTCAAATAAGACAGTGTGGGAAATAACGAGCATGGGTATATAAACATGTGAGTATAACCGTACAGTAACTATGCAGAGTAAGCTGCAGGTGAAACATGGTATAGTACTCGTAATAGAAACTAGATAGATAATAATAGAAAGGATATCGTAATAGAGAAACATATAACGATATAAGTTAATATAGATGCCGAAATATTAAAGTAATAACGACATAGGAAGGGCACAGAATGTATGCCGCAACACCTACTGGATATTCCACCCCTTAGAGTCGAAATTGTAGATCTTCTCAGCTGGGTACTTTTCCTACTCTTTCCTCTTTATTGCATGCAAAGCTCTCTTTTACCTCTTAATCCATATCCTGATCTTTAGCTTCTATACTTTGAATCCCTTCTGCATGCGAGGGAATATACACTTTACAAAGCTGGCAAGATTTTGACTCAAAGAGTCAGAATCCTCTATAGGGTCCATATACTCTTCTGTTGAATCAAGGAAGTCAGCCTCGAAGTATGCACCATCATTTGCTGGTGGACTGTCTGCAACCGAAGGCACCAAAGCTGAATCCCTATGAAGGATAACTTGTACCCGAACAGGTTTTGATGAGGTTAGCTCTAAAAAGGCTTGCACCTCTTCATTAGTTTGCAGACGTTTGGTAGGAGAGATTGCGTTGCTTGGGCTTGGGTTCTCTAGTGCCCTATAGATTGCCTGCACCTTCCTCCCCACTGGGATTCTTTCTTAGATCTTGTCCACAATTTCTAAAAGAGATACCAATCTCAAAATAGTAACACAGTTACTCAAAGCTTCATTCTATTTATACTCCCTACTAACATTATCCTGTACCTCATTGCTACGGGCTAGATCAATAAGGAATAGCCTTACAGGCTTTCGGAAGCCCTCCTGACTATTGTTCTCTACATTTTGACTAGTTGCATCAGCCCCCCCAAATTGGATATCTAGAGCATTAGCAGCCAAGTTTGCTACTTGGGCTAATGCGTACCCCTGCTCCATGTCTCTGGCCTTTTTGAGCATGTCTTGCAAAATCTTATCGAGAGTAGTCTCAGCCGCTCTTTTGATAGCCGCTACCCTATTTTAGATTAGAGCAATTCCAGATACAGGCTGCCCAGTCTCCTACTGGGCATAAGTTTTGAATTGATGCCAGAAGGCATTACCAGCCTGCCTTTTCCTCATTATCTCATTAATCCGTGCCCACCCCTTGACCCTGTTTCTCCATTATGAGTACTGGGGGTCATGCTCGCCCTACACTAATAGTGCTTTTGCCTGGCTAACTTCTTATACTGTAGATATTATTTAGATGAACTACATTGGAATTTTAAATACCCCTATTAGAAACTATGCTTTAAGAAGTACTTATATTATTTATGTTAGTTGTTAGTTAGTTAGGTATTAACGAAATGGGAAGTAGTGATGGCAGAAAAGTATTGAAGTTATGATTATGGGAAGTATTGTAAATAGTTAATGAGAATAATTAATTCATGGATCTATAGGGGTATTTATGGACTTTACAAAGTTGGATATAAGACTAGGCCATGTTTGCTTAGTCAGCAATCAACATGGCTAGTTACTTCAGTTCTTTATGGCCTGTATAAGGCCATGACCTTTATGTTAATTATTAGACATATTTGCTTCAAGTGGTCGGCAATCCACATAGCCATCTATGACCTGCATAAGCCTATAACCTGCATAAGACTATAACCTTTATGGTAATATCTAGCACCTGTGTAATGACTTTCAAAAGCCCTCTAACCTTATAAGTTAGAATCTGGATGTACTATATACTTTCTATTATGCATGGATATTGTGATACTACTATATTTCATAGCATATAGTAAACAGAAATAGAGTACATAACAGCAAAATTGTAAAGTAAGGTAGCATGCTTCATAACCAACTCTCTACTACTGGGCGGCAGTACTAAAGTTTACTACAGCAAACTATAGGTGCATAGAACCTATAGCTTATGTTTAAGTATATCTTACTTGCATATATTCTATTATCGCTCTAGTTGTAAAAGGTAGGCCCGACTGGCCTGTAACTTGTTATTAAAATATAGAAAGAGATGGGCTTAAACGGGCCTAGAATATAATAGCTCAATACTTTATTATTGGTAGATATCTACTACTCTGTTTCTGTCTCTATCACTGGCTTGAATGCTCCTCCAACTGAGGGGAATTCAGGGGACTATATACTGTTTAGAGTGGGGCAGTGCTGGGGCAGTGCTGGAGCAGTGCACTATCCTCTGACCTATTATATGATTTTGAAATCAACATGATAGAAAATTCTAGAAACTACTAGGAAATATAACTACAAGTACTATGTGACTTACTAATTAAGTCATGCTCATTATTGTAATGAAATACATAAGTTACTATACCTATTATTATCATCTGCCAGCTGACACTAGTAGCCTGATAATATCTTATTCCACTAGGTTAAAAGTTGGTATGTAATGGGAGTTATATTTTATTGGGAAATGGAATATAACTTCCTTACATGGCTCCCTCAAAAAAGAGAGTTCTACTCTTAAAAATTAAAGCTTTACCTTGTCGCAAGGTGTTGTTTTTAAATATATATTGTTATACTGATAAGATTTGTTGATACCACACAATAATAAATAACTGTTCGGTTAGGCCAGCTACCTTTCCAATACAAGTTATTAAGTTTGTCACATTTTATCAGAAAATGTGGGACCTCAGAATTGAGTAACTAATTCAATTGTACTGACTTTGGTAAAGAGAAACCAAGTCTGACTTTAGCAAAGAGAAACCAAGTCTTTAAATATGTATCTAAATCTTAAAGTATAAGTTGTATACTTAATAACTTCCTATTGACAAGTACTTTATATTTTAACTTTTAGCTATTATAATACACTCTTTGTCTCAATTTTAGTTATAACACTTCATACTATTGTAATAGAGGTAGATACGTCTATTACTTTTTATAGAAGCTTGCTATTGTTACCACTTAAGACTTAAATAATAAAGTACTATGTCCTATTAAAAAATGTAAAGTAAGGCGGTGTGCTTCATAACCAACTCTCTACTACTAGGCAGTAGTACTAGAGTTTACTACAATAAACTATAGGTGTATGGAACCTATAGCTTCTGTTTAAGTATATCTTGCTTGCATATATTCTATTGTCACTCTAGTTGTAAAAGGTAGGCCCAACCGGCCTGTAACTTATTATTAAAACATAAAGGGAGATGGGCCCAAACGGGCCCAGAATATAATAGCTCAATACTTTATTATTAGTAGATATCTACTACTCTGTTTCTGTCTCTATCACTGGCTTGAACGCTTCTCCAACTGAGGGGAATTCAGGGGAATATATACTATCCAGAGTGGGGCAGTGCTGAGGCAGTGCTGGGGCAGTGTACTATTATCTGACCTATTACATAATTTGAAATCACATGATAGAAAATTCCAGAAACTACTAGGAAATATAACTACAAGTGTTACAACCATATTCTTCGTCTTGATTTGATACTTGAACAGGCTTGTTCGGGTGTCATGCTGTTCTGACACTCGAACAGACTTGTTCGGGTGTCATCAATAAGTGATTGTTATCTTAGCTTCCGAGATAGGAATCTTGGGAAGCTTATTCCTTCTACGGCCTTGGCTTAGAATTATGTATATATATCTTCATCTCTCTACTCTCTTGTTGGATCTCCATCCAACGTCTTGTATCCTAATACAGACCTTGCCTCTCTCCGTGAAGGTGTACTCCCTTGTACACCCCTCTCGTCTTGCCTCGTCCCATGAACAACTCTGCAGTACAGCTGCCTTCCCTGACCCTAACACATGTGGCAACTGCCTCCACGTGTCTCGTGCCCCTTGCCCCTCTGCCTCTCTTGCCTCTTGCCCTTGCCACCTACCTCAGCCTTCTCCTGGTCACACACGTAGCATTCCTACATGTGTCTTACCCTAGCCTTTCCTCAGATCACATACGTAGCGCTCCTACGTATGCGATTCCCTCTTGCCACTGCCTAGGTGTACCCCTTAGTTGCCTTGTTCCCAGAGCCCACGTTACACTACGTTAGATTACTCTGATTAACCGGTACGCTCAATGTCTACCCAAGACACCACTCCTGCACTCGCAGTCAGATTTCGGGCCTGGCAAGCCCTACCCATCCCTATGAACCAGGCCAACTTCGGCAGCTATCGCCAGACTATTATCGATATCTATCTTGCCGCAGATGCATTAGGTCAACAGCTGGAATCAGCCATACATGAAGGACAACAAAAACAGACCAGGGCCAATGACGAAGTCACAATACTCACCAAAGACCTCCTCTCATACTAGGCTGACCTCGCCTCTTGCCAAAACAACCTCGCGACCGTCCAGAACAACTTAGTCAATGAAAGACAAACCATTCAGACCCTGAATAGAGCCCTGGACATGATCGGATCCCAAACAGCCCCAGCACCCCAAGCATCCCAGACACCTAAAACCCAAGATCTCCCCACTCTACCAAAGTTTAATGGTGACAGGACTTACCTGAAAGCCTGGAAAAATTCCATCAAGATCAAACTGAATGGGGATACTGCAAAGTTCCCTACTGTTTAGCACCGATTAGCCTATGTATATGGCCTACTGGAGGGCATAGCTTTGGACCAGGTCCAACCCTATGTGCTCAATGACCACTTCAACCTCCCTGACGTTGCTGCTTTATTCATAATCCTCGACCACGCTTTTGGAGACCTAGATCCCATGAGTACAGCCACTCGTACTCTCCGAGAATTAAAACAGAAAGGTCATGACCTCTCAGTGTATGTAGCCGAATTCTAAAGATTGGCAGTAGAGGTGGAGTGGAACGATCGAGTGAAGTGGGAACAATTCAAAGAGGGCCTCAATATTAAGCTCAAAAGGGCCCTCCTGCAATCTCCAGATGTCAAAACTCTCGACGAATATATTGATCAGGCATCGAAGATGGAGCAAAAATTGGCTAGGTTGAGAGCCCTCTCCATATTCTGATAGTCCTGGTATGACTAACCAACTATTGCATACCTCTCAATGTCCTCGGTACTGGGGTACCCATTGGCCTTGACCCCAACTTATGTAAGTGTGTCCTTATTATCTGATTCATTATCCTTACAATCCTACTGTAACTAACCTTCTTGTAGTAACTTGTGTTCCATTATTGGCTTCTCAATTTCCTCCAAAGTCCCTTTAGCATTTGGGTACAGAAGTACTGAGAATATAAAAATATAATTCAATGGTATACCGTTATTAATAAAGGCTATGCTGAACTCTTAGTCTTTTTGTGGCAAATTTATTTACAGCTTCATAACCACAGTACTTGTTCATAAACTTTTACTTCAATTCTCATCACATTCTATACATTTGGCTCCTATATATTCTAGTCATATAACTTATTCCATGTATTGAAATCAATCCTATTATTAACTAACCAGACCCTGTTAATCTCTAACGGTATCACATGTGCCATTCCCTCTATGTCCGAAATCCTAATAACTTGCATTGCTCCGTCATCCTCATGTTTCTCCATCTGAATCATTCCCTTCTCACTATGTGGCATACTAGAACCCTTGATTCTAAGTAACCTCATATATGCTACCTTATGTATTCCTTGCATCCTGTCCCAGATCTTGAAAAGTCCCTCCACTCTAGCTACAGTCCAACCATCGAGGTGGCCACCGCTATCCCATAATCATGGCCTCCTCTTCACCCAAATCCAATCTGCTCTTACATTTCCCCGTCTTCTGAAGTCCCGATCCCCTGTCTAGCACATATGATAGATTTGTATACCATCTCCTTAAAATTGTTGCACTGGTACCAAAACCCTACTGTAGTACTCCCTTCCATAGTTCGCTACCTCCTCTATGTTCAGTTGGTAATCTTCAGAATTACTGCTAAGCCATAGGTAATCTCGAAACCTACCGACCAGGTGTAGTATTTGCAGAGCTGTTGTAAGGATGGACAGGGGTTCTGGTGGTGCATTCCATACCTGCTGTTGGCCAGTTAATTTTAGATGATCTTCATTCTTGACTGCACCTTTAGTATCCTTTCTTATTGACACAACTAGAGCTTTAATGTTATAGTTAAACTTCACCTCCTTATCCTACGCACATAAATTTAACTCCAGCATTTTGAATACATGGTCTCTTGCATGCGTGTCAAGAATCTGGACAGTTGCATTAACCCTATTTGACTGTTTGTAGGCTTCTTTGAGTGGCTTGTGAAGGGCTTCTGTAATCTCCATTGAATACTATGGGAGGCTTCTAAATTGAATGATCTGTTGTGAGTAATATATAAGCAAATGCAGCTTAGGGTAGTTGAATGTTACCTGACCCAGTATATTGGTTACAAGGCCTTGTTGTTCCTCTCGATTTGCTGATACTTAGTTTGCCTTTTGGGTAGCAGTCACCATAAAATAACTGGAGATGGTTGCTTGATGAGCCTAAGTAGCTGCCAGATCCTTAGAGGCCCCCTTCACTTTCCTGTGGTCAGCTTTACTTGCACAAAATTCGCCAAATACATGCTGATACTTGTGGAAGTCCTGTAGGTAGTTAAACATATATTGAATAGTCTCTAGAGTATGACTTCAATACTAGAATATTAGGCAGAAGTCCAATAGAGTACAAACAGCTTGTATCGCAATCTTGATATCAGCTTAAGCAGCTGGTATCAAGCTGCTGGTGGCCGTCTCATGATACATGGCAGCTGTAAAACAAGCAAGTATGACTCGTCCAAAACTGCACATTTCTATACTGCTCGACAAAATGATTTGGTGATACTACTTCCATAGTAGCGTAAACCCCGAGTACGATGGTAAGGTGCTCCATATTTCATCGAAAGTTGCAAGTCTTTTGTGTTTACTCAAGAACCCTTGTATCTACTCTATGAGATTTTTCTATACACCTAGATATATATTATGAAGTATGTCCACTTATACTATTATCGGTAGGCAGACCTTAGGAAGACCCTACAGCGCATTCTGGATAGGCTTAACATCCAAATCAGTTAAGCTGTTCTTCTGCATTAGTCCAGTCAATGTGGAGAAGGGGGGGTAAAGGGGGGTAACAAACATATGGTTATCATTGGCTGCCCAAAGGTGCTCATAGTGTATGTGGTCGCGCTGAGTGTATAGTCACTTTAGTAATAATCCATGCTGATCTCAACTCGCTATACAGATTGGATACTGGTTCACTTTTATATAATGAATATTTATATTCTCTATATGATCTACAAGCCAAATAGATAGAATTGGTATACAATGTCGAACATTCTCATCTTTACATACCATATCTGACCCACCAGCCTGTCAGGAGTCAGTGAATATCCTATAGAGTCTGGTGACAGAATCCTTACCTCAAAAATAGTGACTAGTGGTACCAAGATCCATTCTATCAGTTAGTATTATGTTTCCAAGGAGTCATGCTCTTGATTTCGAACTGAGAATCCCTTGAGAGCTGTTGTTCACTTCGGGCTATAAGCAAGAGGCCTATGAGGATTCAGGCTTGCTATGAGGGCTTATTTCATATATCTGATGGGGTGTTCCCCAAGCTCATGAAAATTGGCTACAATTTCTTATCGCCAGAAAAGTTGGTTAAGCATGTTTGATCAGAAGTTATTAGAATAGGTATGAGGCTGGAGCCAATTGGAAGGGTTATCTGGTAGCTTGTAAGTAGCTGTTCATAAACAGGAATGATAAATAAGTACCTGTGTATTCCACTACCAGTTCCCTGTATGTATTCTTATATACACTCTGTTGCCTTATTGATCGAAGTTCCCCTGAGGTTTGAAGACAAGATACTGAGTATACACCTTCTGGCAGAGAAGATATTGGATGCATTATTCAACGTCCCGATAAAAAAACATGACTCCTTTTTGGAGGTGGAAATCTACACTCCCATGTTACTATACTGGTTGGTTGATCAGTACTCATAACTTATTTTGCCAGGTATAACTAGACTAATACCCAACTCTCAATGTCCGGAACATACCAATAGGGAGCAGTTCATACTTAAAAAATTGGTCAATCTGCTTCATTGTAGTCTTGCTTTGATGGAAGAATTGTGCTAGCTTATATTTATAAGCATTGGTAAAAAGTAATAAAGGATTCCATGATGGGTCCGAATCTAGATGAATAATGACTGGCATATAACTTGCCCAACTTAAAGTGATGATGGCAGATACTCCTCAACAGGTGGATGAAGATTCAAGGAATCCGGTATATGTCCTTAATGTTCGGTACGTTAACGGTTCTAACTGTAGAGTCGGTTTGTGGAATGCATGCGACTGTTTGGTAGTGTCCAGGCATTGTCACTTTAGGCTACCTAAGAGCCTATGATAGTCTGGTACTGCATGCTTGAGGGTGAAAAGCATGCAATTGTTTTCCAGGGTAGTTTGTATGCAAATGTCACCCATAATAGCCTGCCATAGTAAACTGATAGTTACAAAATTGATACTGCATACTCTACTATACAAATATCAGTCCCGTGGAATTTGTATTCAGAATAGTTCTTATATATAATGATCAGTGGAATCGCTAGGGCCTCAATGCAGACTTTCTATACCAGATTGGTTTTGGTGATGCCATTGTGTTTGAGTGCACTCAATAGTTCTGACAGAATCACTAAAGTCCCACCATACTAGGTATGCTGTTCAGGTTGCACCGAATGAGCAGGTATGTAATCGATAGTATGCATGCTATAATGAGTGTAGGTGACTCGTCCTATATAGCTGGCTAGTAGTTTAGTATCCATAGTATTGTAACGTCTCGACCCTCAAAGTTGTTATTGTAGAACCAAAGAAACCAAAAGGGAGAGAAGAGGAATCGAAGCAATGATGCCAAGATAGCCTTTCATAATGCTCAAATAGCCTGAGCGGAGCAGCAAATTGGGTCTCAGACTGAAATTCGTGGCCTGTGTTGCAATACTGTGAGGGGTCGGGTCATGCAACCAGACTAGCAATCTGATGGTCTGGATTGAGCTGATGACAAAAGATATTAACATAAAAGGGGTTTAAAGTAGAATGTCTAAACATTTTAAACCTGAATTAGTTTATGACAGTCTGTGACATAGTGATAAAGGTTTGTGGCAGCCCATACTTGATTGCTGAAATGAGTGAAAGGAACCTATCTCATGCCAAGACCCCTACTGCTAAGTTGTTCTAATGAACACTGTGAGAAAAGAAACAGATTAGACCTATTCTACTGACACAGCACCCCTAACTACAGTAGCAAACTTATATAGTCCTAAGGCAGTTAGTACGCTTGTTGTGAAATCAGTTATTCACTAGCGTAATTTGAATTGAGCTAGGTAAATGTATTTGAAATTATGCTAGCGAGTAGCTAATGGATACCTATCATACTACAATGAACCCAACCAACTAAAATAACCACAACCAGACTACAATGAACCTACCGTAGTCAGTACGGAATATCTATCAGCATATCAATAGAGGCATGAATACTTAGCCTACCCATTACTAATTCTATATAGTACATTCTTAGACGTGCAACAGATAGGATTATCTATACATAGTCTCAGCACGTTATGCGTATTCTATACCCTCTATAGGGGCTTGTGCCAACCAGACTAGTTCTATTATAGTTCATTATAGTTTGTAGAGGGTAGTACAACCAGACAAGAGCCTATAGCTAGCCAAGAGAATCTAGTCTCGATTAGACCCTTATAGAGGGGAATCTTGAACTTATATGAGACACTATTTCTGAAACCAAGTCGGGGCCACTACGATATCTCATAGAATTCTGCAATTTTCTAGTTGCTGTGTTTGCCTATAGTAGGTCATGTCAGACTAGTACTTTACTAGTCTGGCTGGAATCGGACTAACGTTGCACGGCTAGGTGTCTTGGCATGAGACTGATAGATTCTGTACTGACAAGAGCCCCCGACGAATCCTGAGCTTATTCGACAAGCTATATTTGCCTCCATATACTTTGCTAGTTGTACCAGACTAGTATATTGCAAGTACCAACCATACTAATGTTGCACGGCCTAGGCTTATAGGGCTCCTTATACCTGACAGCAACCAGACTAACCTAACAGGTGATCTTGCATTGCTTGTCTCGTGCCTGTTATGGTGGGGTTGTGCCAACCAGACTATGTACCTCAGTTGATACGCTCATGCAAAGACTATTCCTGACCCTCTGAGAGAGTCATAAGAGGAAGGTTGTATAACTAGACTACTAATACCCTGATAGATCTACTAGAGCCTATGGCTAGCCAAGAGAATCCTGAGCTAAAGTTACTTTACTACTAGTGTGGTTGTACTACCCCTCGCAGTTTGCTATATAGTTCTGCTAACCAGACTATTTGCTATACTAGGGCGTTATACATGCCAACTAGACTAATGTTACATAGTATAGGCTCATTGGGCTCCCTAAGCAGACTTGGCACTAACAACAAAGTACTAGACCATATGAGGTAATTTCCCATATATAGGTATACTCGCTTTGTTACATTCGCTTTGTTGCATTCACTTTATTGCATTCGCTTTGCAACTTTTGTATTATTTTATATAGTAATAGTCAAACTGAAGAAGAAAGGTCTTTGTTTAGTATAAAGAGATGTGGGGGGCTATTCATAGTCATTGACAGCATATATAGAGGAGTGTGAATGCTCTAGACTTACAGGGAACTATACAACATATCTATCATATACGGGGTCTATAGTATATGGAATCTACACTATATGGAATCTATACTATACGGGGTCTATACTATACGGAATCTATACTATACGGGAACAGTATGTACAAGTCAACTACAATCTGCTATTCCACTACAAGCAGGGTCTGGGGCCATGCTCTAACATAAACTATCTATAGGACATGCCTCCAAAGAGAAAGACACAACCGGCTGCAGACCCAACGGAAGCGGATAATGATCGGACCATGCGCCATTTTGCAGAGAGGGCCGGGTCGGATTGTTGACCAAGGATGGCCAGAAATTTGGGAAATTAATGTTATAGTATACTGCAGGTGGAAGAGAACAAGGATAATCCCCTTCTCCACCGCAGTCATTTCTCGTCGTACGCCAGAAGCCATGGCTGATGTGCTACGGTCCTTGAAAGCACTCTGCGGTCGCTGAATTTACACTTCTTCCCCGCGCTGATCGGCATGTTTCACCAAGACTTTTGGGTAGGGATTGTATATATGTCTCCAAAAGCACGAGTTTCTCGCATATATACCGGCGAATGCATGGATTTCTCGCATATATATATATATATATGTCTCCAAAAGCACGAGTTTCTCGCACATATATATATATGTCTCCAAAAGCACGAGTTTCTCGCATATATATATACATATAAGCCTGCAAATCCATGAGTTTCTCGTATATATATATATATATGCCCGCGAATGTATGAATTCCTACGAAACATATCACAAAGCGTGAACTCCGCACATATGTATCTCTATACAACGACTACGATTTCCCAATATGACTATTTCCAGGCCAGGCATTGAATAGTGCGGGCGAAAGGGGGCTGAGCGCCATTGATCACTGTCATGCTACTTCTCTTATTATCCCTTATCTCATTGTCTTCGGAAAGTCTAAATTGTCAGCCTTAGCAGTCGGCCTTGGCAACTATGGTTTTCTTGTATATATACCTCCCTTCCCCGCCCATTTTCCCTTCGCTCTATATCCCACCACATTACGGCGGGCATTAGAGTGAGTATTGAAGCGAGTGATAGAGTGAGTAATAGAGCGAGTATGAGAGCGAGTATTGGAGCGAGTATTAGGGCGAGTATTGGAGCGAGTATTGGAGCAAGTATTAGAGCGAGTATTAGAGCGAGTATTAGAGCGAGTACTGGAGCGAGTATTAGAGCGAGTGTTAGAGCGATTGAAGCAGCGATTGCATGTTCTATATATATATCTATTACGCAATACTTCTGCGTATATAATTATTAGCGAATACAATGAATATTTCCGCTGCATACATATTCAATGGCTGCAATAGTGGCTACGTACCTGGCTGGTGTTAGAGCAAGTGGTGAGCGGGTGTGCATTGTAGAAGACAGCGATTTGGGGCCCTGGTTTAGCAACGCCGGACATGGAACCTATACCATTAACAACATCAATTGAGTTGCTGATGCGAAAATATCCAGACATTGAAATATGCCAACCAGCGTCCGGACGGCTTTGGTTGCCCCAATGGCGTCCAGATTGTATTGAAACTCAGCCGGGCGTCTAGATTGTATTGCAACCCAGCCGGGCGTCCTGATTGTGTTGCAACGCAGCCAGCTGTCCAGACGCACAGGACGCACAGGACGCACTCGCGCGAGCTCTCGCATCCGGACGCCATTTTTTTCTTGCTGATGTAGTAGATGGGCCTATTTAAGGTATATTTGGTATTTGAAAAGAATATTTACAAGCTGAGAACTATTCTAAAGGTTATAGACAAGAGAATTGGATACCTTCGTAACTTAGTTAATAGGGTAAGGTTAAAATAATATATAGATAAAAAGGTAGAAAACTAGAGGAAGAGGATATATAAGAGGATATAGTATTAAGAGTATTTGATAGTTAGAAGGTCATGATATTTGAGTTGTTTTAGGCCTTTATTAATGTTTACTCCATCCCATACTTTTAGAGAGAGGATACTGTAGTACTAGTTACCATATAGCTGCATACTTAGCTACATATGTGGCTATAATAGATAGATAGCTTAGTCAGATATGTCGGGCTTGGCAATGCCTATAGGGTCATATGCCGGGCGACCTAGACTTAGAGAATAGATGCTCATTTACATCCTACAGACGGAACCCGAATCAACTCAGTAAGCAATGTCGTCAAACATGCTTCGTCTGTTTAGACAACCGGCGGTCCGCCTGGCTATACACCGTATTCCACGACGTATTCAGTTTAGGGGATTTATCAACGGGTCGGAAAATGAAGAGGGCTTATTCATACCAGGGGGGAAGCAAGAGGAAGAAGCCAGACAAAAGTGGGCTCCGAATAACTATGATCGTATAGTAAGTCACTCTACATGTAATGGGTTACTGGCTCAACTAACGGTCGGATACCCGGGAAAACTGGTGAATAAGGGACCATGTCGGTTTTTGAGACATCTGCAAGCTTCCATGCAACTAGGCAAGATCTCAACATGACAAGTTGGCAACACGGTCAACACAGTAGGAGGAAAAGGAAAAATGTAGGTATGAATTATCGAGATTATCGGATTAAAGTTCAATATTCCAATACCTAATTGTCAACAATTCTAGGCTCAGCTACTAAGTCCACCCGACTAGGGCTTAAGGCCTATGGATACAATTCTTAACAAGCTAGTTAAGGATAAGATTGCGGATATTTTAGAGGAAAAGTTGGAGAGTGTTGGTCGTCGTCGCGTTCTCATAACTGAAGCGGTTGGACAAGCATGGCTTTGGTTACATACAGAGAAAGAAGAGAGTATTATTAAGTCTTTTAAACAGGCAGGTATTTCTATATCTCCTGATGGGACTGAAGATACAAAGCGGTGCCAACCAGACTAACAAAGCGTGGCCTCCCAGATATTACGGTAGGGCCATGGCAGATGGATGATGCGTTGGGTTCCGATGAAGAGGTTGAGTATATAGAGGAGCTACAGACGGCACAGAATGTGTTCATGCAGAGCCCCCTGTCCGAGGAACGGATTCCGGTAGAATTAGTATTAGTGCGCTTTGTAATTAGAAATGTCTCAAAAACCGACATGGTCCCTTATTCACCAGTTTTCCCGGAGTGGGATCATGTCGATAAGCTGGATGACCGTGTCGCTGGCTTGAGGAAGGCATGTATCATATTCAATAGTAGATGAAGCTTGACTAACGATGGTAGGACTTGGGAGATTTCAAAGGCGATGTCAACAAAAGTCTTGGAGAGCTTGCTACGAGGATGGAAGCAGGATTTGGGAGAATGAAAACGAGCATGGAAAAGAACTACGGGGAGCTTAAAACGAGCATGGAAAAGAACTACGGGGAGCTTAAAGCTGATATAAAGCCACTTGTTTGGCAAGTCCGTATCCTACTTGGAAGGGCGTCGCTGGTATGTATAATATATTACTCGTGAACTACCAGTTATTTCAATGCTGATATCCATTAGGTTATAGTGTTTCTCGTGAAAACTTATCTCGATGAGCACAACATTTTCAACAAAAAGCTGGCGGATGCAATGCCTCAACCTGTTTCTGGGCCAGCCGTTGTCGCCCATAAGATCGATCCAAAAAAATAGGTTCTGTCGGTCTATAGATGGCTTAGGGAGGGTGCTTGCTGGTTTTTCAATGGTAGATCAAGGTGTTTGCTGGTTTGTATTACAAAAGGTGCTTAAAACGGTACGGCATTAGATAATCAATTCTGTTACTCCGTCACATCTGTACTTCTCATACACTTGTGAATCAAAAAACTTGATAACCGCCCCTGCAATCACGCCCGGCAGCCAGCAACAACACGTCATATATCCAATCATGGTCAAAATCAGGAATGCTCTAAACCATGATTACCCTCACATCCTGTCAAAATCTACAATCTACCACCCAATCTACAATAAAAAGAAGATCGCCCAAGTGGTCTTGAGCTATGAATACACGTAAGTACATAGCCTAAATTTAATTACATGGCCTCCCACGCCCCCAAAGTCACCGAACTTGTATAAGGTATTCAAAGCTTCCAGGGTTGAAATCGATTAGCCCAAAGGCGATTTTCCCTACTTTAAACCAGTGATATATGGTCAAAGTTATGACTGTGGAGTATATGGTACAAGACATCTATATTTTGGGTCTACATATAAGGCATATGTAATTGTGCTTTTAAAAGGATTCTGAGTTCAAATAAAAACTTCATCTCAAGCGCAATCCAGTACCTCACGTGGGGAGCCGAGCATCAGATATTGCATTCATAAGTAGCCAGAAATCTCGAGAGGGTTTTGAGGAGGCTATTCAGTTCGTAGTGATGATGATATTCCTCTAAGTTTCCATGAGCCTCATCTTCTCTATCTATAGGCTTTCCTTCCCCCGTTTCTGCTCCTTCCAGCTTTACTGGTATTGGCTTCGATACCAGTGTTGCGTAGTTTGGTTCTGGCATTATGAGTTGTTGCTCTAGGGGTTCTTGTTCTCTTGCCGCTACCTGTGACCTTCTTCTCCTACGGGGTGGAATTTTGTCAGAATTTCTGCGTCTACTCGACTGCAGTGAGGTCGTAGTAGATGTTTTTGTAGAGTGGTTCTTAGGGAATACAAGTTACGCAGTGAAGCGTTGAGGACTCATAACCTTTTGAGGAGGCTATTCAGTTCGTAGTGATGATGATATTCCTCTAAGTTTCCATGAGCCTCATCTTCTCTATAGGCTTTCCTTCCCCGTTTCCCTTTCCAGCAATACACTAATCCCAATACCACACTAGTTCAGCTAATCCCGATACAGCACCTATCTCCTTAAGAGGGTCAATACTTTTGTAGGACATGCAGGTATTATATTGATGTACGGAGTACTGGACACTAATAAACTGAGGTATTTTCGACATAAACTTGCAATTTCCTAAGGTATGTTCGCAAGTTCTAGCCCGGCCCAAAACTACTTACAGCTGGTATTTGTAAGAGAATCGTAACGTACCTTACAGTATAAAGCTTTGTTGAGATATTGCCGCAAACTTTCTAACGTGATCATGTGAGCAAAGCCTTCTTGCTTCCGCATGACACAACTCGCATAAGCCTCTCGACATAATCGTACCTATGCACGGCCGCGGTAGTAACGGTGTAACCCTGGATGCTGTTACATATATATATGCAATGCTCATCAGATCACTCACCAAAGGATTATCCAAGGTTGAAAAGAACATGGAAAAAGAACATTTGGTTACAGCTTACCGTCCGGGTATGGCACCGATACATTCCGGCCGCAACGAACATGCCAATATTACTAGTAAATGCTGATCACAGCTTAGTTTTAAATATAGACCTGTGTGTGGAAGAATTCTTCATTCGCATTAATAAAACTTATAAAGGCCCGTTGTGTGGAAGCACGTACCGACGTATTTATGGGTCTTGATGTTTGATAGGTTGGTTCTTGCATCTGACAGTTCTCGCGGGGTACGCAAGCTCATGACGTTCAGCTGCTGCGGTGATGTCTAATATAGACACAACGTTGTAGGCCAAGGCAGAATCAATTATGGAAACATGATGCTTGGCTGCACAAGGGAGGGTTGATTTGAGAACTAGGGGCTGATGTTACATGCTTATTCTAGTTCTCTCCATATCTTGTTGCATTGATGACAATGCACTACTTACTTGCAGCCTTGGAGCATATCTGGCAGCGAGCTGTGGTAACTGGAGGAGCAAACAAAGTTAGCCATCTCCATTCGGATTCCACTGTTCCAAAGAAGAAGAAAGTGCGGCCGGGCTGATTGCAGGGGCTCACGTCCTTATGAAGGTGATGGTACGGTAGTCTCTTCGTAGTTGCATTTGCGATACAATTTTCCACTAGGCAGGTTGCACTGTTGGGTGTGAACTGGAGCAAGCTAACCAGACAAGAGCAAGTGTATGAGATAGTGTCAGTAAGCCAAATTTCCCAGCCAAGCGGGTTAGAAATAAGAAGGCTGGCAACATCTGTAGTGAGGGCTGGGTACCGCTTCTGTTTAAAGCCCCATCCACCCACCGAGCTTCCCAGATTTCATCCACACTCTCGCTCTCTCACTTCGTCCACGTTAAGCAACTTCAGCATTTTGAAACTACACGGCCCAATTGCTGCTTCACTACAATCACTACCGGACTTGCTTCACCACCTAATTTCCTCAAAATGAAGTCTGTTTTCGTTGTCCTTGCTGCTTTTGCTGCTAGCGTTCTTGCGCAGCTCGATGTGCCCCCATGTGCTGTGAGTACACTAGGTTCAATACCCAACACGATCAGTTCTAACCAACGTTATGAATTCAGCAACCGTGTACCCAACCAATGTTAACCCAGAAGGTTGATGATTGCAACGACGGTGATGTGAAATGCATCTGCTCAAGCAAGACAGCCATAGCCTCGGTCGGAAAGTGTCTCATCGAACGAAAGTGCAGTGAAGCCGACATACAAAGTACGTTCTATGCTCTTATACTATATTCAATTGGAAACTAATTGTATCAGAAACAATCGCCACAGCCTACAGCCTCTGCCAGGGCGTTGGTGTCACCATCCCAACCATTATTCCCAGTGCCACTACAACCGTCGCCGATACTATCACCACCGGCACAGTGACCAGCATCACCACAGCCACCACAACCGTTGGCCACAACACTACTGCTAACCACACCAGTACCACTACCGTTGCAACAACTTCTTCTGCTGGTGCTGCTGCCACTGGTTACGTTGCAAATGGTCTCGGTGTTGCTGGTGCCGCCGTTGCTGCTTTCTTGTTCCTATAAATGCATCTTTTACATGGCTTTATTCTAGGGTAATGGTGGGATGGTTTTAACGCGGACAATACTTGTGTTGAAGGAACATCCTTTGTTTGGGCTTACTTTTTTGTACATCTGGCAGCTATGGTTATCGTTATGAGGAACGAACATAGTTATGTCAGGGGTTTAATAATTTAATGAAAATTTCTGCAGGGCCTCTACCTTTTTATTACATACTGTGATTCTATATTTTTTTTTCGATAACTTGCTCTTTGTGCCTATTCATAACCGGGTTAGCCGTTTGTTCCCAAAGCAATTGAGACATTTAGGTACTGGTACTTTTGCCTCGGAGGTACTTGTAACTACATGGTGCCTAACAAGAGCTCCATGGCATACGCCATTTTTGTTAGGAAGGCCATAAAGCTCTTTGGATACATATATCTCAATGGCAGAACAGTACTCTACCCCCTTTCCATCGTAATGCCCCTGTCTCATTACGTATGTCTCCAAGGTCTGGTTGGCTCAACGTCCACAATCAGCCTGCAAGGGACAGGAACTCGAATCCATGCAACATGTTAGGCCCTAGGCAAAATAAAGTGGTCAGCCTAGCGCCGCAGGATCTGATCGGGAAATAACCTCCATACCGCCAAGAGCGCGGTTACCCGAGTCGTGACAAGCTTATATTTAAACCGTAAGCATAAAACAAAGCCAGACTAGAAACAGGAGCATTTTACTCGGCGCCCATACATGTCGTGTATGGAGTAGCTCGTGCATGATTGCATTGTCGTGTGCTTGCAAGCTTTATGCCTTTTACCGATAATTTTTATTCTTATACCTCAACTAGTCTGGCTTGCACTAGCCCCTCTGTATACCTCAACAGACTACACGTAGCACTGCATGAGGACATATAGGTGACTTTTCAGTACCCACCAGCAAACTCGAAGTTGTACATACAGGTGGGGGTCATGTACCACTAAGCAATTGTTATATAAGAACGCTAACGTGCTACCGAATTATGGTCATTGCTCAATTTCTGCCCGTAGAATTGTCAAATCATCACGCCTTCCCAATCAGTTCTCTACTTCTTCCCCCCCAGCTTCAGCCATTTTGGTAGCTTGCCTCCACCGCCATTGCCACTCCCACTCGCACTTTCTCCAGCCTTACCAGGTCCTCGTTTCTTCCCCTTATCCCTCTCTTCATCTTCATCCTCAACCCCAGCTATCTCTAGCTGGCTCTTGTCAACCTTTATGGCCTTTGCCTGTGCCAAGTAATTGTCATTCAAAGCTGGTTCCGCCATAGCTTTGCCACTGACTGCCTGCTCCCACGAGAAGTTGACCAGTGTACGATGTGTGAACTGGAGGTCTAGTGAAAGTCTTCCAGCTTGAGGGGAAATTCTTTTCACAGGGGGTGCTATGTCTATGAGGATGTCAGTAAGTTGTGAATCTTAGGGTCTGAGTAAATACAGGGTAATTGGAGAACTATTGGAGGAAGTGGGTATTGAAAACGGGTTTGCAGTCATTGGCCTCAAGCAGCAGAGTTAAATTTTCTGAATTTGCTGTACTATGTCCCTATCGCTGTTGGACAGAACATATTTTTGGAATATATTGTAGATGTATGATAGTTTCTCGGACAAAATACGGTAGTAGGTGAGGACAATACTTACAAAGGTAAAAAGGCTCTTCAGGATATCGCAAAGTAGACCGGACAAAGGAATATAACTCTTCCGCTTTATCTACGCCCTGAAAGGTAGTTTGGATAATCATGTGATCCGGGAATCGGACCCTGATTTCAATCTATCCGTAAAACCAACGCACGTCAGCATTGTAACACATTTGTATGTCTAAAGTATAAGAGAACAAACCTCAGAGACTTTCTCCCTCTTCTCAATCCTTTCCCTTTCTTTTTCCGCCAGCTCAACTTCGGACAGTAACCGCTGTGGCCGACCCGAAGCTACGAGGTTAGCTTGGATTTTTCGAGCTTGGGCGACGGTAAGGTCATATTCAGATTCGTCAAATTGTACTAAATGAGATGTAAGTGTTAGTATTGACAGTGCCATACAAGGCAACCTGACCTCAAGGGGAAATGGATGGGATGGGGTAGGAAGTGTCAATACATTTTGCGGCTTCTGGTATAGTGCCTTGTGCCGGAGCAAAAACAGTGACTGCTCGGGGTTGAGATGGATTTCTTGGTGGCTCTATTGCCGTTGAGAAGCGAGGTAATTGTGTCATTCCTGTGAAGGGTGGAGACTGGGTGGATTCTGTAGGCGGTGTGGGAACAACAGGAGGAGCAGGCTCTGTAGAGGAGACAATATCTATCTCCATTTCCCTGTTTCCACTGTCCCCTGAGGATGAAGGTTCTCCCTCCATAACAGAAGTGCTTTGCTCTGGCGGCGGTGGCGGGGATGAAAGAATAGGCGCTAATTCCGCCGGAGTAGCTGGTAATGGGGTGACTGCAGGTGTGAATACACTGATCTTCTCCAATGCCTCTTCCAATGGTATCTCCGTAGGCCTCAATTTCAACCTCAGTAAAGCCGTCCCACTGCTGAACCCCATTTTCTGTAGTGTCTTCTGTAAATCCTCCAGCGTTGCCAGCTCTCGATTCACAATCTGTACCACAGGCATCGCGTAGAACAATCGGCTACTTCCTCCACTTTGATTTGTCGATACTACAGCCTGTTCTGTAATGTTTATTCCACCCACGCCGAGGCTTCGTGACTGTTGTTCGAAGGAACGCAGTATGGACCAGATCGAGGCAGTGTTAGGAAATTTATCGGTGACACGGGAATTGTTGCTTGAGTCCATCATTTGGAGAGCAACTGTGACAGACGCTGGGGCTGAAGAGCGAGCTTTAGGGAGTTGGACCAGCTCGAGTTTGGCACCAGGAGAGAGCTTGGTGAAGCGGAAGGGCAGTGAGAGGTCGAGAATTTTGTTGCCATGTCTGTCAGGTCGGGCACGAAGAGCTTGTCAGTTCGAGAGTTGAATAGTGCCTCGAAATCTGTAACTTGCTAAGAGCTTACTTAAGGCCATGAAGTGAAGAGTCCACTCCAGCTTTTTTACAAGCTTGCTGGAAAACCTCATTCAGGACTGTTTCTGGACTGACTTTTAATGTGAATCGGCGGGCGGTCTTGTCAATGACAACGACGTGTGAAGACATGGCTTCTTCAGTGATTGAGGAACAGAACCAGATGCCAGGCGTAGCCGAAGCTCTGTATCTGGGGGAACAAGAGCGCACCCGTGGCCTGTTTACTGTGTTGAGCTGAATCTTGATGGTTAGGGCTTGTCATACGCAATGAGGCTTCTATTGCCATGGCGGGGTGTAGTAGTCAGCCTCCAGAATCTTCGAGACCACGATGATGAAGCACATCAAATCCAACATGTAATTTATAGAAATAAATACTGAAGTCCTATTCATTAATTATTTGATTTTTGTTGATTTACTTTCCATCGACTCGCAATCATCGAGTTCTAATTAAGCCTTGACATTGATTACATAACCCTACCCTCTCGCCGCGCATCATGCACCAAACTCCCCCACGTACCTTACGACCCCACGTACCTTACGACCCCACCATACATTATCCCACCATACATTATCCCCCTATTCCTATCCACCAACACTATTCTTTCTCACCTCAGGAGCTTGTATAGCGAGCTCAGTGCAGTAGGCTGTCAGAATGGTAAATATGTGATTCAATCATTAAGGATATTCGATTATAGCTAACTGGAGGCTCTCCCGGACAATAGGACCCATTCTCCCTAAGTACGCCCCGGCTCCCTCTAAGCCTCACCTTACGGCATCTAGACTTTATTGTGCTGACTTCGTATAGATGGCGGTGCTTGTGTAGCTATGGTGGGCAAGAACTGCGTCGCCATAGCCTGTGATCTCCGTCTCGGAAAGCAAGCCCTCACGGTCTCAAACAACTACCCCAAGATCTTCTCCTACGGCGACACATACCTCGGAATCACCGGCCTCGCAACTGACATAGAAACTGTGTATGTATCTCCTCGACATCGGGCTGACATGCCTGGTCTTTCATCCTTCCAACCGAACTGACTTATTGCGCAGCTCTACTGACCTCCGAACGAAAGTCAACATGTACCGCCTTCGAGAAGAGCGTGACATTGAGCCTGAAACATTCACCAACCTGGTCTCATCATACCTTTACCAACGCCGCTTTGCTCCATTTTATGTCTCTCCCGTCGTTGCGGGTATAAATAACCGAACTGGAGAGCCGTTCATTGCAGGATTTGACTGTATTGGGTAGGATCTCAGCCACCCTCCGCTGCTCACCTTGAAGGATTTATCCATTTCGGAAGACTAGGCGCCGGAAATTCCATATTTTACTTCATACGTCGCTGAGGTCATGCTGACAATCATACTCCGAACCTACAGGTGCATAGACTACGCAAAAGATTTTATTGTCTCCGGAACTTCCTCGAACCAACTCTTCGGTACGTGCGAGAGCTTATGGGAGCCAGGCCTTGAGCCAGAAGATTTATTCGAGACAATCTCACAAGCGCTGTTGAACTCGATGGACAGGGACGCATTGGCGGGCTGGGGTGCACATGTGTATATCATCACAAAGGAACAGGTGATCAAGAGATTGTTGAAAAGTATGCATTCCTCGCCTGCCCCCCAATTCTCTTTTCTTTACTTGGGTGCTGCGGTGTTGACTTTATGATATAGGCAGGCAAGATTAGAACGTTGTTGTTGGTGTTGGTGAGACAATGGGTTCTAAGACGGGAGAAGGGGTGATATCCTATATTTTATGGTTCTTTATGACGTCACTTCACACACATTCTCCAGACAACAATGATGAATATGTATGATTATGAAACAACGAAGCAATCTTCGTGAAATCGTGAAAATGAGTTACTCCTATGCCTGCAGCCACAGGGATCGGAGGCCAAGCTATGATAGGGTATACATTCAAATTAGAACCATTGACATCCTAGGGCCTATTTGTCCCTAGTAGAAATAGGCATTGGTGGTTATATGAACACTGAGCACACATTCAATAGACTTGTTTGGTAGGAATATGTGATGCGAAACTTTGATTATACATTTGCACTGCAACTAATCTTAGGTTATCGTCCTGAAGTGAGGTATGGCTCTGTAAGATTGAACGAGAGCACATGATGTTATATTCTGTGTTTAAAAGGACTCGAGTACCTTTAAGATAGACGATTACCCTGAAGTGATCAGGTTGGCGATCGTGATATAGGCCTACTGCACAAACCGAAGGCTAAGCATTTGGTTGAATAAACATGATTAGGATAGTGATATATATTTGCTGAAAACCAGTGATTTTTGATCTGTGCGTCTGTATATGGTACGGTGCTTCTTATTCGTATCGAGAGCCCGGGGGATGGGGCCATCTAAGGTATCTACTTTGCAATTGTACCTGTATATTTGCTCCATTGAACTTTCGAGTACCTCTACGTAGTGACCTGCTAGAGCACTATTAGACATATGGAATACAAAGTCCTGAAGTTAACAGTCACAAGACTGGGCCTCTGATGCACTGTATCTGATGAAAACTGGTGATGAATCTATAATGCCATTTAACGCCATATGCTCGTAGCCGATCTATTTTATATACTCCCCCATCTCATGCTATGGTATTACTAGGGCCATCCATTCCATCATTACTTCAGGAGCGCAGTTTCTTCACTCACTCATCGTCCTTCTTCTCCAACAACTCCTTCGCCCGCTTCTCAAACGCATCAATCATCAGCGTCGCCACCTTCGGCACAACTGCCTGTGTCAACGCCGCATAAAGCGGATTCGAGAACCCAAAATCGATCTTCAGAGCCACCACAGACCCAGCTGCCTCCCCGTTTGGCACGGCCAACCCCGCTGCAGGATAGATCTCCCAACGGGTTTTCAGGGTCTCGAATATGCCGTTCCCGGAAGCGTCTGCTTCGACGACACTAGGCTCTTCGCAGGTGACTTTTGATCGGAAGGTCTCGTCGATGGGGGTGAAGCCGATTCGGAGATCTGCGTAGGTGGGGGAGGAGGTGATGGGGTGTCGCTCGACGACTTTGGAGTCGAGGACGTACGGGAGGAAAGAGGAGTAGGCGTCAATGTCGGAGATGATTCTGTAAAGTGCTGTTGGTGTGTATGGGAGGGTGCGGGTTGCAGAGATAGATTGAGTGGAAGGATGAGAGGACAAGGGGAGCCCGGGGAGGAAGGTTCGCTGCTGCTGCAAGGGTATTCGGATTGCGTTTATAGATTTGGCTTTGGCTGCGCACGACCAGACAAAGCCGCAGTGGCGAACGAGGGGGCGGAGGAGGGACCGCATTGCCAGTAGGTACTAATGATTGACAGCCGCGCCGGTACAGTACGTATGGGGATGACAGATTTTGTCAAATCAATTTCTGGGCGATTGCCTCCGTCGCTTATTTCATGGAATAGCTTACATGTCTTGAATATCGAAACGTAATCCGATCCACCGCCACCAACCAGACTTTCGAATTCAGATATGACGCAACTCCAGCGAGATTGCCCAAACAAACAATGGCGAACACTTTCGGCCTCTGCACATGACAGCAGGGCGGTGGAAAGCTTGCAATAAGCATTCATGACGGTGTCAAGTCTGGGCACTGGATGGATGTGCAAATGTGCATGGTACCGGAGGCTCGGAGTTCCAGCTCAGAGCTCTTCTTAGGACGGGAATTTGGAGTGGTAAGGAGGTGATGAAGTGGGTTCAATTAATTGCCCTGGTACCGGGCAGTGAGCTGAGCATTTTGCTGATTATAATCTCCTGTCTATACCTCAGTTTGGGGGACACACAGTGGCAATATCGATACTAATATCATTGATTTTCTTTCTATTTCCCAACCTACTTTCTGATCACGCAGACAATTGTTTATACCCTCCAAGCCGTCCCCGTGTGTCAAGGATAGCAGAAGCAAAGTATCGATAGGAGGGAAAGCCTGGAAATGGCTCGGTTATTTAACTACAGATATTTCAATGGGCAATATTACTGGATATTACCGCTAATATCTGCCGGCATGTGGTTTTGTGCGTTTCCCCCCGTTCCTCGGTCCCTACAAAACCACTAAAAATCATTCTGACAATTCCTGCAGCCATGCTCTGGGCAATGCTTATAGTCTACCTCGCCCAAGGGCGGCCGCGCTACCCTTCCCAAGAAACGGGTACCCTTGCCTTCATCTCCGACATTGGTGCCAGCGTCCTCAAACCGCTTTTCATCACGGGCACCTCCATCACCAGCACCTTCTTTTTCCTCTCACTGCTATCCATGCGCCGGAACCAAGCCCTCCCTAAACGAAAAGACCGAGTACTCGATCTCTGCGCCCTCTTTCTCGGTCTCGTCGGCGCAGCATCCCTCATCCTCCTCTCTGTCTTTGATACAGCCCGGTATTCAAAGCTGCACAGGCTCTTCCTCCTCTTGTTCATGCTTGGGATTGTGCTCTCTGCGCTGTTTACCACCTTGGAGTATCGGAGTCTGGGGAAAAGTTTTACTACGCACCCAGTACTCAAGTATAGCTATGCAGGGAAGGCGGTGTTATTGGTTGTGGAGAGCGGGCTGAGTATTGGGTTTGCAGTCTGTTTGAGGACGCATAATCGGACTGCGGGCGCGGTGCTGGAGTGGGTGATTGCGTTTATTTTTACCCTCTATGTATTGACATTTTTCTTTGATTTGAGGCCCAAGGCGAGGACGAAGAGCGAGTTGGCAAAGGAGAAGGCGTTGAGTGAGGTCATGAGTGAGGCGAGGGCGGAAGGGGAGGCGAGGAGGGCAGAGGAAGAAGATGATGGGAGCTCGTCGGATGAGGAGAGGGTCAGAGGGGGGGACATGCAGGCACCACAGTACCCAGAGATGGTGGCAGTGAGACGTTAAAGAGGAGTGCATATAGAGACCTGTGAAGTGGGGGGGGGCTATTGAGTGTACGATATACGATATACGAGCATCATTTGTTTTTTAGCGGAGTAATGTCTGGGTTTGGGTTTTTTCTTTTTCCTTGGGTTTCCCATTTATTTTTGGCTTGGTTGTTTGAGTGAATATGTAAATGTTCCCCACATCCCCATGCGCATCTAGATCAGATATTGCATCACGGAAAATCTCGGTTACCCTCAACTTTGAAGGTCTTTGCTGGTAAAGGTGTTCGTTTTCGTTTTTTACCTAGTATAGTATATTCTGTTTAAAAAAAAAAGAGATTTTCATGTGCGCTTAATACATACAATAACCCCTCCCTCCCCCAAAAACTCCCCCAAATGCAAGCAAGCTATTTTTCTGGTTCTTTCCTACGGGAACAACCGCAAAACTAGTAGTAGGGTGCCCTTGTCACCTTCATTCCCCGCTCTGGACGAGAAAGCCCAAGACATAAAAAAATTTTAAAGCCCAATAGAACTTGCACGACCTTGAGGTCCCCTCCGACCTGCCTCCCCTTACTAGGGGGGAAATTGCAGAATTTTCCCAGGTGTGCTTGTTAAGAGTCGCATGCTCTACGGACTGAGCCCAACGGGCTGTTCTATGCTTAAAAAAAAAAAAAACTAGAGTAGATGGTGTTGAATTATGCGCGTGGGAGGGGGCATGCTAGAGAAACTGTGTTGACTTCATGGTCACCTGGAGTTCCATAGTCCCAAAACCTGGCTTGTTGACTTGGAAAAGAAAGAGGTAAGGTCTTGCACTTGGCTGAACCAGTCGCTCTTTGTAGATCTCTTGTTCCTCCATTCCTATTCCCCGGTCTGCTCGGATTCTCTTTTCAAGGATTACCTCCCCATTGTATGAGTGATGGTACCAACCCTCATAGGCATGGACACTGCACGATTATCAAAAAATCCTTGAGGATGTATCCAGTCATTATTATTCTTTTGAGCTCATCTTTTAACGCTCATTATATGGCATCTAGCTCATTATAGCAAACAAGTAAATAAAACAATCAAATGAGGATCAGGTATCTTCGCTTTAAACACATTGCTCCTCGCCAAAATGAAAGTATCAATGGACCAAAGAAGTGAAAAAAAGATGGAGTTCAAAGAATATCCAGAGGGACCGAATGATAAACCAAAAAAAGGAAGTTGGTGTACAGAACCAGAAACTTCCCTGCCCCGCAGCCCGCCCGCTGGAGACTAAATCTGTGGTCTTGTAATCTTCCCCAGCCTCTTTGCATTAAGCCTTGCACCATCTAGTAGTAGTCCCTATCCATTAATATAACCTTCTCCCTGCTCCTCCTGGAACTACCACTAAAGCTTCGATGATGACCCCCTGCATGTGCTTCAGCAGCCACATACGACACACTGCCGCTCCTCCTGTGCGGGTTTAACCCCCCATACGCGAATCGCTCTTCCTCCCTTCTGCGTACCACTTCCGCGCTCTCCAGCCTGCGAGCAGACCCACGCGGCTCGATATACCTAAAACTGGATCGCGGCTCTGACATTTCAACCTCAGACATGCGGCCGTTGGAGATAGACACATGGCTACGTCTGCCGGATGCGGCAAGCCGAGCCTTAGGACTATCAATATGTGAAAAACGGGTGACGCTCTTCTCACGCTCGATTGAGCCGGAACGGCGACGGTATCGGTGCCGATGAGTTTTGACATATGGTTCCCCACCAGGGCCAATTACGATGTCGGGCTTGCTAGTCTTGCTGGTGCTGCTGGCTCTAACAACCCCTGAGTGGCTGCGCGAGCGGCTGTGGCTGCGGCTGCGGCCCGCCTCGGAACGGGAACGCAGAATGCTTCCTTTGATGACTGTAGTTGTTACCTTACTATCACGGTCATAATCGTATCGCGAACCCCTATGCACATCACTAGCCCCACCATGAACGCTGTAAACATAATCGCCGCCCGATGAATGATAGTCTCTCTGCCGGCTGCGCCGGTCAGCATCAGCATCGTAAGTGTATCCACCGCCATTGCGGTATTCCGCTTCAACGAGGCTTTCTGAGCCAACATCATATACATAGTTGCCTTGGCCATGATGGTTGGTTGTAGCCACCAGGGAATTGTCGGTCTGTGGAGGTGGTAGAGGTGGTGCAGGTGGGATAGGCGTAATCACTGTCGTAGTTGTATCGGTATGGCGGTTTGCAAGCCGAGGGTGGATAACTTCTTCATCCTCGCGGCGAACGCGGATAAGGCACATGACTCACTCAACGAATTGGTGGCAAGGGGTGTCGATGCGAAGGGAATTCAAACGTCTGGCGGGAGAGGGGTCTGGACTAAAACAAGTGGCAGACTGCCGATGCGCCCAAACGCCGAACGTTTTTAGTTGCGGACTGCGTCTATCAGTGCCCTCTCCAAATGAAGTGGATTGTCGATGACAGTACGGGAAAGCCACTGGTAAAGCCAGTCGAATAATCAGTAGCTGGGTGTCAACAGGCAAAGTAACGCGTACAAGCAAATTGTATCAGGATATCGCAAAGCTCAGATGCACAAACAGCTGACTCAGTTTGACGAAATCAAGATCTGCAGCTGACGTCTGAAAACAAAAATAAATATGACAAAAAAAAAGTGCATAATAGATAGCCGCCCGCGCATTGCAACTGCGAACAAAACCAGAATCCTTGTTTTCTAGGAGCTCCTTCCCCAGGATTATTGGTAAATGGATAGCCGGACAGTCAAAGCCAGATTCTGATATCACAGCTCTTTTGGAAGTTGAATAGAAAAACAATCTTCCCTGGGCTGCACAAGCAGGCTTGAATGACGACGGTGGATCTGCTCATGCACCTTTGTCTTATTCCCATGCACCGACAGGGACCGGGGATCGCTGTCTAGAAATGTTAGAAGCACACGAGACGATACCATTCGAGGTTCATAACTAGAGAATGTCGCTACTGCTGGGCTGTTCACGACAGCGCAGCTTGCGGAACTGCAGCTGAATTCTGGGGGAGAAAAGGAGGTCTTGTAAGGTACCGCTTGACATTTGAAGCACCTATGCAATATGTATAGCCATTAGGAAAGAGGCAAGAAGTCTATTTGGGATGTTTGCATGGTTAAGTTGGGGGATACTTGAGATTGAAGGCAAAGTTGGCAGTACGTGGCCAGTATCTTTCGTTGATATCTCCTTTATAATCTCCATTGATGGCCCCATCGACCAACAGAGCATACCCTCGGCCAACTGAGCTAGTTCCAGAGACGGAGAAAAACTCCCAACTCTTATATTACAGCACACGTAATTATATGTGCACAGCACCAGTAAAAAAATAAATACATACTTTTTACCTGTAGGAGAAAAGTGAACAGGCGAAAGAAAGGTATTCCAAGGAAGCTTCATTTGAATCAATGAAGCTGAAGCTGTTGTACCTCCCTCGTGGGCGTAACTGGTCGACCAGTTGATAGATGTGATATCTATATCGTGCCCTAACTAATGGTTAGATAGTTCTGGCCACACCGGTGAGTGCTTCAAGAATGTTGGCTATACAATATATAGGCCCAGTAGTCTGGTTAGGGCCCAGACGAGATGAAAGCACAAGGTACAGTACATACCAGACTTAACCAGAGCTATACAATACTTTTGAACCTTACGGATAGATTGCTAGGTAATCTAACTGCATTAATAACTGTATATGTATATTCAGAAACTGTGAATACAGGGTAACCCTAGTCTGGACAAGGTAACCCATTTTCTCGGTTCTTTTGAATGACATGGTTATGAACAGCAAGACTAGCAACAGATGGTAGATAAAGGGCCAATGAAGGATCACTTCACATCACGTGTGAGAGAATATGTCTGGACGTATGGAAGAACGAACGGATGTATGCGAGAATGCGCGGACGTTAAGAGAGGAAGAGGTATATGAGTCTGCTTGTCTGCCCTTTGAAAGGTGTTCCCAACCCTCTAAATATACACAGAAATAGGATGACGCAGTGAATATCACAACAAACACAATGATATGTGCTAGTTACGTGATAGCAAATACATAGATGCTGAGTTACTGTACATGTGACGGTATGCCGGTGTGTGCCGGTGTGCACAACAGGTTCACCGGTGATTTCCGTCTTGCCAAGCCAAGCCGAAAAAACTCCGAAAGCTCCGAACTCCCATGTCAAGTGGAGCACGTAAAACTTGCCCTACTATACCTAACTGCGTAAAGCGCGATTATAGTCTAATCCCGACCAGCTTGATTCTGGACTAAGGCTCGCTATAGGTAACGTTCTGTAAATTCTAGATTAGTATTGGATGATCGACTGGGCTTTAGATATAGAATACATACCACAAAGGTTTTAAAAAGACTGCGCTATTTCCTATATTTTGCTTGTTTTAAGGTTCTTGATCGAGCTATTTTGGCCCCACCACGTCCTCGAGTAGCCTTAGTACTCCATTTTGACTTTTTGGATGCCTCAGCATGCTCTCGAGCCTCTTTTGCCTTTTGTTCTTTAGCCAGCCTCTGTACCTCCCACTTTGCAGCAGCTGCAATACGAGCTTTCTTTTCTTCAACATAGGCTCGATCAAGGGTACGAGGACCTTGTAGCTGCTTTGTTGAAAGAGGTTTTATTTGTTACGGCTGAGATTATGCAGGCATGACTGGCGGCACCCGATGGTGGGTGGCCTGAAGGCAGCCCCGCTTTCTTATATATTGGCCCACTTCTTGTATCTAGTTCTTGTTCTCTAAGACTCGAGCGAAGTTTTGTATCGCTAGGTTACTTTGAATGAAGCTATTATTCTTCGCACATTGTGCACCCAGTTAGGCCCGAGCAAGCAGCAGGAGGTATACCACCACCTCCTCCACCACCAGTCGAACAAAGACGACCCAGAGATCCCACTCCTCCACTTCCACCTCCAGTAGGACTAGGAATCTTTGAAGATAAGCAGATAGCAGGCAAAGCACCACCCCCGAATAAATTCAAGGGAGAACGAACGCATCTCGAAGGCTGGATCCTTCAAATGGATGATTACTTTCTCATCACTCTCACCCGAAATGAAGACCAGAAGCTAGCATATGTTGGGTTGTCAATGGATGGAAAAGCATTAGATTGGTGGAAGGCTAACCGAGTTAAGTATCATACTTGGAAGGAGGTTAAGGAAGCCATGGAACTATATTATGGGGACCACTACCAGGCAGATCGAGCGTATCATGACCTAGCAGCATTAAAAAAGACTGGTTCTATCTTGGATTATCTAACGGAGGTAGATAGGCTTAACAATTATGCCAAACTATCTGAGATGCAGGTCATCAATATTATAATCTCCAATCTTCCCCATGAGCTCCGCAAATCAATGGCTCACTATAAAAACCTTCGCACCTTCCCACATCAATGGAGACAGAAACTTATCGAGATGGATATCATCAGTACTGAATTCCAGAGCCGAAACCGCCAAACTGCCACTGCCCCATCAATAACTAGGAAGCGCCCCTTAGATATAGGAACACAACTCCGAGGAACAGCTCCTACCTCCTACAATAATACTCGCATCCCCTCTCCAATATATAAAAGTAGAATACAGGAAGGACGATGTATGAAATGTGGGAGAACCGATCATAAGGCAAAAGAGTGTACATATGGGAAGCATGCCTCTGAACCTTATTCCTATAAACCAAAAACTACCACTAGTACAAGCCAGGCGCTTGTACCAGCCAACAAGAAAGCTCGAACAGATAAAGGACAACTTCGGATTACAGAGCTTGGTTCCGAAGGAGAAGAGTCGGGAAACGAGTAAGGAGTACATCACCTACCGTCGGACGTACTCCTAGACATTCACCTCTCCTGACGGTCCAGATTTTTATTGCTGGGGAAGAAGTTGAAGCAGTGGTAGACTGTGGAGCTAGTGCTCCAGTTGTTGGAAAAAGATTAGCAGTCAAGTTGGGAATTTGGAAAAGAGCCAGGGAAGTTAAGGTTAGGCAGGGAGATGGATCTCGAATTTCTGGAGGAAAATATGTGGTTAATACTAAGTTTGATATGTTGGATTCTTCTTCTCGTTTTTTGGGTAAGTTCAAGATGGATGCCGAAATTTTGGATATTGGGAAGAAGGATGTTATCTTGGGCTTGTCTTGGTTGGAAGAAAATGGATTTTCGGTGGATACTCAGGACAGGTGCCTGAGACAGGTCTCTACAGGTTTGATTATCCCGTGTTCCGTTAGATGGATTCCTACTGTTTCTGTTCTTGAAGTTGAAGAGCCACTAGAGGATGGCGAGATCGTGCTTATTATTGACGCAAGCGAACGATACTCTCGTTACGCACATTGCTTTACCGCAGAACAGGCAGCTAGACTCCCTGAACACAAGCCATGGGACCATGAAATCCCCCTCCAAGACCCAACCGCAAAGATACCATTCGGGGCTATCTACAAGACCACATGGGAGGAAGACGAAGCCCTTCAGAAGTACCTCGATGAGAACCTTCCCACTACCAAAGTTCGACGCTCACGCTCCTCCGCTGGTGCTCCCATCCTATTTGTTCGAAAGAAAGATGGATCTTTAAGGCTATGTGTCGATTACCGAGCCCTTAATCGTCTCACCATACCAAACAAATACCCACTTCCTCTTATCTCCGAGTTGCTCGATAGAACTCGTGAAGGTAAATAGTTCACACGATTGGACCTCAAAAATGGGTATAACCTCATCAGAATTGCACCAGGAGATGAATGGAAGACAGCATTCAGAACGAAAAAGGGACTATTCGAGTATACCGTGATGCCATTTGGGTTGACCAATGCTCCCGCTACATTTCAAGAGATGATGGATACGATCTTCAAGGATATGGAAGGATGTATCTGGTACTTGGACGACATACTCATCTATGGAGGTGAGACAGAGGAAGAACATCAACAAATAGTCGAAAAAGTTCTTCAGCAATGCATCCAACATGGGTTAGCTATTAACCTCATGAAGTCTGAGTTCCATGTCCAGGAGACCTTATTCCTCGGTCATATTATCAATGGTCAACACGTCCAAATGGATCCCTCTAAACTCGAAACCATGTCCAAGTGGCCTATTCCTACCAAAAAGAAAGAGGTTCAAGCATTCCTAGGCTTCGCCAACTACTACCGTCGATTCATTGCCAACTACAGTGCAAAGGCACGTCCCTTAATCGACTTAACGAAAGATGTTCCTTTCAGTTGGGGACACGAGCAACAGCAAGCCTTTGATGACCTCCGGGAACGATTCCTCACTGCTCCTATCCTCACATAGTTTGACAGACAACTCGAGACAATCATAGAGACTGATGCTAGCAACCAAGCTATCGCTGGTATCCTCTCTCAGTATCATGTTGTCAATGGAGGAAAGCAGCTTCATCCTGTTGAATACCATGCAAAAACCCTCTCCGCAGCTCAATGCAACTGGCCTATTCATGATAAGGAGTTGTTTGCAATTGTGGATTGCTTCCGGAAGTGGCGAGATTGGTTGGTTGGCGTTTCAGTGAACGTCTATACAGACCACCAAGAGTTACAATATTTCAACACCAAACAGAAGCTCAACTCCCGTCAAGCTACCTGGTACCTCCGCATGTCTGAGTTCATCTACAATATTCACTACAGACCCGGTTCGAAGATGGGCAAGCCTGATGGCCTGTCTAGACGTTCAGGGGAAGAGAAATCCAGCATGGATGCTAGATTTTTCGAAGATGGACAGCTAATGGTACTTGGAGAAGAGGATGAAGAGGAAGCCGAAGATGTTGAAGTGGAAGGAATAGATGTGGCCAGATGGCAAAAGAAGGATGGACTATGGGTGGTACCCTCCGAGTTTAAGTTGGAAGTGCTAAGACAGCACCATGATAGTCAAGTGGCAGGACATTGGGGAAGACATCGTACTCAAGAGCTAGTGTCAAGGAATTTTACGTGGGATAAGTGGCAGGAAGATATTGTGAATTATGTGGCAGGATGTACAAGTGTCAAAAAGCAAAGGCAGACAGGCATAGCAGGCAAACGAAGTTGGTACCGATGCCAACTGGAGAACGACCATTTGAGGAAATAGCTATGGACTTCGTTGGTGAGCTACCAGAGTCAGAAGGTTTCAATGCAATACTCGTTATCACGGACCGGTTTACAAAAGTACAACACTATATTCCGGCAAAGACTACATGGACAGCATCCGATGTTGCTGACACCTATATTAACGAATATGGAGACTCTATGGCCTCCCCCGACATATCACCTCTGACCGTGGTCCACAGTTTGCTTCTAGATTCCTCAAGGAGCTTAACCAAAAGCTCAATATAACCCTCCGCCTCTCCACTGCCTATCACCCTCAGACCGATGGACTTGCTGAACGAGCAGTCCAAACACTTAAGCAGTACCTCCGCATCTACTGTCATGATAGGCAAGCTCGTTGGAAACAATGGCTACCCTTAGCTGAGTTTGCCTATAATACTGCCGCCCACTCTACCCATAAGTACTCCCCTTACCGAAGTCTGTATGGCTTCGACCCTCGCACCATTCACCTTTCAGATGACTATGAATTCTCCTCCCCCGCTGCAGAAGAATGGCTAGACCGAATGACAACTGTACACAACCAAATTCATGATACCCTCAAGCAAATCAATCATAAAAGAAGTGCTATACACCTCGAAAAGGCACGCAGGTTTGCTATTGACGATTGGGTATTGGTTGACCGCCGGAACCTACAGATACGAGCTGGGAACAACCGTTCCCTTACCAGCAAGTGGATAGGGCCCTACAAGGTCATTGAAGCTATTGGTTCACACGCATACAGGCTCGAAGTTCCACAAGGCACACGATGGCATAATGTTGTTCATGTTACCCTCCTAAAGCCATTCAGACGACGAGACGAACCACAAGATATGGACGAAGATCAACCAGATATCTTCGAAGTCAAATCCATCGTGGACTCCCACAAGAATAGAGGAATAGTCAAGTATAGGGTGCGTTGGGAAGGATATACGGAGTTTGAAGACACTTGGGAGACCTTTGACAAGTTGGATAACTGCCCAGAGAAGCTCAGAGAGTACCGAGAGAAATTCCCCAATAAGCCACGAGATGAAAGAGACGTCTGAGGTTTGGACCTACGTCCAGTGGTTTATGAGTGAAGACATGGTACCTTTTACCCTCCTACTCGTCGCCTTTTCCCTGTGGGTTTTTTGGCGAGAGGTTTGGTTTTTAACGGCCATGGTATGCATGTGTAGACACACCGGTCTTGTGGTACCCTGTCAGGGAGAGAGGTATCTAATGATGTTTGGTTAGTACCTAGCCACCGCCGTTACCTGAGTCTTTACTAAGTACTTGTTCCAAACCTAGGGTCAGGAGGAACTTGTATTCAGCTGTGGACAGCTGCCTGGAAACGGGGAGTAATGTTACGACTCAGGTAAGAGACCTACCCTCCACCGGGATAACCAATACCCTACTACATTGCTGACTGTGATGGCCTGATCACCCATACAGATGCGGGTAGTGCGTCGGGAGTGCAGACGTTAAAGGGATTGGGTAAAGGAAGTGTGTGTTCTCTGATATTGGATCTCATGCATGTATTCTCTTCAGTGTGTTTCTATGATGTTCTAATATATGACATTCCTATGTTGTTATTCATTGTATTCAAGCTTATCTCCTGTAAGACAGCCTGACTGCAAAGCGTTGTAGTTCGGGCTGCCTAATCAATGTATGTCAGCCTGCAGAGTTCCTAAACAGGAAGCGTCTTCCTGTTTTAGGCAGCTACCTGACGTCAGTACTACTAAGCCATTATAGGAAGTGTCGTCAGATCTGATAATAGGTTATCAGATCAACGCTTCTATATAAGCTACCGCTTTTACATAGTTAATACAATAAGACCCAAGCGGTGTTCTAAGTCTCATATAGCTTTACTCTTATCGAGTTCGCATTACACCCGAGTTATAGCTGCGTTTATACTTTACTCCGCTACTATCTATCCGTTCCCCGAAAAGTATTCTCGTAGTTACAGCTCGCCTGTAACATTACACCGCTTGTCTATACACCTCTATAGACACCAACACCCTACAATTCCCTACAACTATGTCGATGTTGAGAGGATTACTTGGTGAAGCCTCTGATGAGCCTATGGCTGACACTGACAATGATAGTGTTGTCCAGGCCCAGCAACGAGCTGAACAATTCATCGAGCAATACTATGCTCCCTCTTCTCAAATTCCACAATTTCAGGAACGCTGGGGCACCCCCCGTCAACAAATAGGACTCGAATCAATATCCTCCTCCTCTCCTGAACCTATTATACGATCAGTTGCCCCATCAGTAGCTCCATCTAATAATCCAGGACCCTCCACTAAGGGCAAGCGACCAGTAGCTCGCCACCAGACCCCCGTTGATCCTGGATATGCCGCCATGAAGGCACAAGTTCAGCGTTTAGAGGCAGAAAAGCAAGCTGCACTCGCACAGGTACAACAGCTACAACAGACACAGACAGCACACACCGAGTTCATTCAGCGAAGTGCAGCAGATATCCAGAATACAGCTAATGCTGCTGCCAACAAACATGCACAACTATCGAATGATACGCAAAGTGCACTCACACAAATCCAGAATCTTATTATTTCTGGACAAACAAACCAGACAAAAGAATTCCAGACAATCCACCACAACCTCCGATATCTCAAGGGACAAGCTGACTTCTACAATGATCAATACCAGCAACGGTTTGCTAGTATCGAAGGACAAATCAGTAGTATGAAAGGACAATTCACTAACTTTCAAGACCGACTTGAAAGGGTAGAACGTCGGGTACAGGCTCCTCAGCCTATACACCCTCCAGCAAATACAGCACAAAGACTCGAGCGAAGTTTTGTATCGCTGGGTTACTTTGAATGAAGCTATTATTCTTCGCACATTGTGCACCCAGTTAGGCCCGAGCAAGTGATTTATCCCTATATATTGATATTCCGACAGATATCACCGTGATCGCTAGCTCGCCCCTAACATTACTTCGCTTTGACAAAAGGGACCGGTGATTCTGGCTAATCACCCCTCCCTCGCTGACTACACTGTCGGACAGCCTGAATATGGCTAAAGAGATGTCGCTGGATTATTTGGCTATATGAGCGACGTCGGAAATAATTATTTTCCCCTCCTATTTGTTTATTAGCTTGTTTTAACCGACATACTAATCCTATATTGAGATCTCCGGATCTACTAAGTCTTAGATATCGAGCGACATGCTCAAACACCCCCTCGCCAGGCTTATAAGGCCCCGAACGAGCCTATAAGGCCCCGAACGAGCCTATAAGGCCCCGAACGAGCCTATAAGGCCCCGTCCGAGCTCAAAGCTCAAAAACCCCGATCGAGCTCAAAGCTCAAAAACCCCGATCGAGCTCAAAGCTCAAAAACCCCGATCGAGCTCAAAGCTCAAAAACCACGTTCGAGCTCGAAAGCTCAAAGACCCCCGCCTTGGGAAAAGACCCAAGCGAGTGCTACGAGCACACAAATGAACAAGACCCCCCCCTTGCACTGGCAAGTCGGGTTGGATAGCTGGGAAAGCATGCATTGAACCTTTTCCTGTGACGTTGGCTTTTTCCCACAGGGTTTTGCCGCGCAGAGGTTTTTAATGGCAATGGCATGTGGGAATACCCCCCCCCAATGAGATTACCCCGGATCTATGATCCTTCTGATGTTCCGGATCTACGATCCATATATATGTTGCACCTCATGTTGAGATACTCGGATCAGTTGATCCACAGATGTTTATGTTCTGGCATGACGCCACGATGTTTGAGAGAATACCCCGTCCTTCCGAGCTACCTTACAAGCCCTTGCTGCCAGATGTTGAGGCTCTGTTCCACAGATGTATAACCCGAGGTCCTCAGTGATGTCTGAGTGGGTTAGTGGGCTCAGGATGATGTTGTATCCTGAGTGGGGACCCCGTGCCCTAATTGCTTGCCAATATGCATGCGCACGTGTAGGGGGTAGGGTGAGCGAAGTTGGTCGGTCGGGACGCCCTCTAGCAGAGGGGGAGTAATGTTACGGCTGAGATTATGCAGGCATGACCGGCGGCACCCGATGGTGGGTGGCCTGAAGGCAGCCCCGCTTTCTTATATATTGGCCCACTTCTTGTATCTAGTTCTTGTTCTCTAAGACTCGAGCGAAGTTTTGTATCGCTGGGTTACTTTGAATGAAGCTATTATTCTTCGCACATTGTGCACCCAGTTAGGCCCGAGCAAGTGATTTATCCCTATATATTGATATTCCGACAGATATCACCGTGATCGCTAGCTCGCCCCTAACATTATTCACTTATTTGAACGAAGCTCTTTGACCCCTAAAGATTTAGGATCAATGACTCGGTACTGAACAATTTTACTTTCCATATATCCAAGGGATTTTTGAAGCTTTTCACGAGAGTAGGGAGTTATATTATAGCTGAGAGCTTCTACTCGAAGGTTGTCTATCTTAAATAGAGTAGAAAGACTAGGTTATATTTCCTCAGTAATATTCTGATATTGATCTACTACCTTTTCTGGACAATATGGCCAATTCCTGATGCCTCAAATCCGCCTAGAATATTACTCTTAGTCAATGCTTGATCACAAGCAATGCAAAGACAGTCCCAAAACTCTTGCTTCCCAAATGATTGCCCAGAGTACTCATATATAAAGTCTTGAAGAGCAGTTCGATATGCTTGTCCTAAAGGTCCAAAACAAGCTATATCAAGTGGTTGCATTAGGTGAGTAGAATGTGGTGGAAGACAATAAGGAACAATTCAGTGGTCAAGTACATATTCAACTACTGGCCAAGCAACATGCAAGCTATACCTATCAACAATAAGCATTCACCAGGAGGAGGGAGTATTAAGTGAGTTGGAAGTGGTATTCGAGGTAGTATGTTTATCGAAGTGCTTCATAATATAGTCCAATCCTAGCTCATCATGCATATAGCTACTAGGTAATCAGCTAAATGTTGCAGGCCTTGAATCAGTACCATAAAATCTAATACAATGCACTTTATTCACCCACACAATAAATATGGAATCACGTGACCAGTTGCATTAATGGTTTCCAGCACTGAATAGAACTCACGATTGCCACCTGTTCTCCTCTACAAGGGGCTTGTGCCAACCAGACTAATCTGTTCTGGCTACTTTAGATTGTGCATTTGCTCGAACTATTGGACCAACTGCTAGACCCATAATAATGTCCTTCTCATCGCAATTCCATAGATTCTCGGGGACGATCTTATACTACCGCATAAGGGTTCTCAAGGTGTGATACTACCTCTGCTGTTCTTCAATTGTAGCAGTAACCTTTGCTCGTGCCTTTCTAGATACTGACAATATCTAAGCTTGATACTAGAATGTCGGGAGAGGAAGCGGCGCCCCCAGTGGATGCCTGGGATAACTTGAGAGCTTCGAGCCCGTAGGATAGCAACAGCCATTGACACAAGCATTAACATAGTAACTGGGAAAAAGAAGTCGCTCATCCTCCTACACCAGTCAACCATTGCTTCCTCCTCACCAGTGCTAAGTAGTTGTTGCGTTTGGCGGGCTTTAGTTCTCGGTTAGGTGATGCCCCTGCATCTCTTTCGCAGGGTACTAGCATTTATCCCATAAGCCTTTACTATCTTTGCCTTTGATTCACTACATAGGATGCTTCCGCGCATAGTCCACGGCTCGTGCTAGCTGCTTGTCATGGAGCTGAAGCTCGAGCTGGAGCTGCTTAATCTTTTGGGACATCTTTGGTAGCATCGTTGCGGCTTACAAGTCAATAATGCCGTTGCAACGTTGAAGTGGAGATATTTGAGCGGAGCTGCATTAGGTAGACTATAATCGCGCTTTACGCAGTTAGGTATAGTAACTACCGGTAGGTATCCCTGCTTCGGATACGGGCGTTGCCGAAGAAAAAACGTTGCCATTCGGTGCTACTTTAATTGCGAACATGTCGCACTAGGAATTTACCTGGGGAAATGGAGCCGGAATTACCACGAATTCTCTCAGACAATTTCCGTGCGAAGGTAGATTTCTTGCTAGCGCTGTGTTATTCCCCCACAACCAGACTCTCCCCTGATCTACGTCGGGGAAGGTCTAAGCTAGAGACCTGGTACTGCCATTCTATTCATTGTGTGACTGATTTGAGACGTTGACTGATTGCATATCTTTTTCATGACATCTTGCACAGTAATCAATCCACGGTCATCCATCGAAATATCTTTTTCCTGCCATGCGTTATGACATCTTGCACAGTAATCAATCCATTGGTAATCCATTGAAATATCTTTTTCCTGCCGTGCGTTGATGACGTCTTGCACAGTAATCAATCCATCGGTAATCCATCGAAACACTGGCTGTGTCTCGAGAACTTCTCCGTCAGCTTTGCAGGTACTAAGAATTTTCTCTCGCTTCGACTCACCAGGACGGGTAGATAAAGTATGTAGGGAAGAATTCCGATTTGCCTGCTGTTCTCGCTTGTGGCTTGGCTCTGGTACCAAGAACATGTGCCGGTCCCAACCAGACTAGCCGGTCCCAGGCAGGCGACATCAGAACCAGGCTATCTTACTCTACATACACTACACTACTTACATACTGTACGGTACATACGGTACATACTTACATTGCAGGTGCCGTTGTTCGCTCTAGTACAATATGGGTGCTATCGTCGTCCGTCGGTTGTTGGCTTCCCCAGGCCCCATTGCCGCCGCTGCCAATAATGTCAGCAGAGACCCTGGGCTTCTAAAAGTTCTGTTAGTTCCGAAGTTTCCTGCTTCGGTAACTGAAGCTCCGGCGATACCAATGGTCCTAGCCCACGGAAAAGACGGTATGGCATGGCCCACGGTAGAGTTGAGGACATACTTAAGTCATTATACCCGCTTCAAGGAACAATTGCTTTCCCATTATTCTTGATTCCAAGAAACATATCATACCCAACCAGCCTATATCATACGTAGGACCTCCGTCAGTCGTATGACAAAGCTTGGAATATACACTGCAGCTTAGAGTCTTAATCAGGTTTCACTTCTCCTCGACTGTTTACTCTTCTTAGGGTCAGGACACTTCAGAATGAATACCACCAACAGTGGTACCCTGGGCACTACGCTCGCCCCTTCCATATCAAACTCGTCACAAAGTTCCTCATCGGTATTCAGTGGGGAGCAGGGGCTACACTATGTCGACCTAGAAGCACGACCACAGGCTTCTAAGCCAGCTCGAAGAGGCTCCCAAGCTTCTCGTATGACAGAGAAGGAGATATATCCAGATATGTCGGAGGAGGAGCGGAATATCCGGAGGGAAAAGACTTTGGATGAGCTAAAGAGGGTTTATTCGGAACGGACCGGGAGGGAAGGGGAATTAGGTGCCATTGATGATGGTGCCGATCTGGCAGCAGTCGACCCTGAGCTAGTTACATGGTGAGTCAACTGCTATCACACTCAATCAATGAACAAAGTTTTAATGATTAGTTCTAAACAGGGATGGTCCTGATGATCCAGCAAACCCAAGGAACTTCCTCAACAGCCTAAAGTGGAAGATCACCATGATTACATCTATGTACACATTCATCACACCTTTTGCATCTAGTATCGCGGCTCCAGCAGCACTTGCGTACAATAAGGAATTTGGGGTCACCGATGCCACTATCTCCAGCATGACTGTATCCATATTCCTGTTGGGTTTTGCCATTGGTCCACTTTTCTTCGCCCCACTGTCGGAAATGTATGGCCGAATGATTATCATGCATTTGTCTACTTTTGTCTTCTTCATCTTTACCATCGGTTGTGCAGTCTCTCAGACATCCACTCAGATGATTGTCCTCCGGTTGCTCTCTGGTCTTTCAGGGTCTGCGCCTCTCGCTCTCGGTGCAGGCATTCTATCCGATGTCTGGGCTCCCATGGAGCTTGCTCGTGCATCCGCAATCTACGCCCTTGGTCCCCTCATCGGGCCTATTACTGCTCCAATCATTGCCGGTTTCATTGTCCAGAACTTGCAGTGGCGATGGGTCTTCTGGAGCCTCACCATCCTCATTGGAGTGACGATGGTAACTGGTTTCATCTTTTATCGCACTGAGACATATGCCATTGTTCTTCTCAACCGGAAGGCAAAGGGGCTTCGAGCCGAAACTGGGAACCCACATTTGCACACCGTTTTCGAGACTACCAAGGATACCCGCACTATCTTCCAGGTTTCCATTTTTCGTCCCTTCAAGCTCTTGGTTATGAACCCAGTGCTCCTGATGCTCGGGCTCTTCATGGCTTTTGTTTATGGTTTCCTCTATCTCATGTTTGTCACCTTCCCAACTCTCTTCCAGGGAGTTTATCACGAAAAGCCAGGTATTGCCGGTCTCAACTATCTTGGTTGCGGAGTTGGTTTCCTCATTGGTCTTGGTGCTTGGACTCCTTTCATGCAGTATTTCTTCAAGCGCCTTACTGTTGCCAACGGTGGTGTTTCCAAGCCCGAGTTTCGGCTTCCGGTTATCTTTTTCGGAGGTATCCTTGTCCCCACTGGTCTCTTTTGGTACGGATGGTCGGCGGAGAATCACCTCCACTGGGTAATGCCTGTCATTGGTGCCGCTATCTTTTGTTGCGGCATGATTTCGGTCTTCACTGCTGTCCAGACTTACCTCATTGATATGTCTCCACGATATGCCGCTTCTGCTGTCTCCGCTGCAACCGTCTTCCGTTCGTTCTTCGGTTTTGCCTTCCCATTGTTCGGTGGGCAATTGTATGATAAGCTTGGATACGGATGGGGAAATAGCTTGTTGGCATTCATAGCAATCCCGTTGGGCTTGATCTTTCCATTGGTAATTTACAAATTTGGTGAGGGATGGAGAATTGCTGCAGAAGCTAGGTTGGGTAGGAGTGAGGCAAAGGTTGTCGCAGCCGGGGAAGCAAGGTTGGCGAGAAACGCGGGGAAACAGGGTCTGCCAAAGTAGATCATCTACTATCTAGTGTTTTTCCCCGCTGCAATTTTCTTTTCGGCAATATTATACCCTTCTAATGTTTGAATGTTTTTGTCTATGGGTCTTTTATATGTACATTTCTTTACAAAACTCTTCACACCATACCCGCTCGACATCCATACATCGGCGTTTATCAAAAGATTGTTCATCATATTTGCTGATATCTTTGTTATCTGGTCTGTCTGGCTTTCTTGTTTACATTATGACATAATATTATTTCGACTTTTTTCTTACTGGGCTACGGTTTCTCTCAGCTTAATCTGTCAGGTTTTTGGTTTTCACTAATTGAGCAGTTGGGTCTTTAACATGGATGGATGGGGAATGTAATTAGCTTCTTAGGGATGAGAGCTCGACATAAGAGGACATACTGTGGATAAACTAGAGAAAAAAAATGAATAAAAAAAAAGAAATATAAATATAAGCATTTTTCACTGTTCGATTTCTCCACTTGTGTATCCGTATATGGTGAGAACTTAAGAATTCAATTTATCAATGTGACTTGACGTTAGTGCGTGCTGGTTCTTAATTTTGCCTACATGATGTACGCAGGTGTAGAACAAAAGTCATTTCCCCTTCCTTCTTTGGAAACCTTGCATATGCTTAAATATGCACATATGTATATGCACGAATGCAAACTATCATGCGCAGTATGTAGCGGCATCAGATTTTGCAGTTATGATATTTGATATTTTTTATTTTTATTTTTATTTTTATTTTTCATAAATCTTTGTTATGCCTTCTAGTTGGATCTCGAACTGTGTTTCTTCTTGCTGTGTTTCCTTCAGCTTGGATAAAATTATAAATATCCACCCCAATGAAAAGTTTGAAGTAGGGTCTGCGATACCAGCGCAGATATTTTTTGGGGGGTAAATGTTGATATCTGATTAGGGAGAGAGATTAGTCAGGTTGTGCATGACTTAGGGGATTGTCGAATTTGTAATTTGGAGCTTTTGTAGAATTCGTTGCGCAGATATGCTTTTTTTTTTTTTTTTCTTGAAGGATCTGGGGTGACATGCGAAAATTAATAATGACCGCTGAGGAAGGGAACCTCACTACGTCAAAAGTTAAGACGTTCCCATCTGCGATCAAATATTCGACATATATACTTTATGTTCTGGGCCGCTCACCCTCTGTGCCGGTCGCGGGCAATTGATATAATTCCTCAATTTGGTGAATGTGAATTGTGCTACACTCAAAAAAACACCCTATGAAGTCATTTTTGACCACCCCATCCACATCACATACCCTTCCTGTTGATTAGTGGGAGATGGCAGACATTGAACAAGGGGAATTCCGGACAAATTACCCCAAGCCCTTCAAATGATGAAGTACATGTTTGTGTATAACAACTCATCACCTTCATCTCTGATGATGAATGGAATGGAGACGAGGATACTGAGTTTATTGCTAGTGTAGAAATCTGTAACATTTCCTACGCAATGCGTATTTGAAAATTAGTTTCTTATCTATGGGGATTCTAATAGATGGGGCCTTATGGTTTAGGCTATATAGACCATCTTGTACTGAATATCGATGTGCTATGTGGAATTCAGTGAAGTTCGGAATAATCATCATTATAATACAACTTGTTGCACGATTTATCCTATAAGTAAGAAAAAATCCCAGCTATTTCTTACTTATAGGATCCAGGTAAGGTGCAAAACAGTACTTTCTTAATCGCAGGTACTTCGTTTTCGTTTCAGGTGTTTGCAAAAACATCTACTCTAATTGTTATTGCCGATACTTTAAGAATAATCTGAAATTCTCAATTTATAGACATACGAAAGTGTTAACAGATGTATTAACCTCTCAACTCTGGCTGAACCAAATTGGAATATTAGATGGAAGTCTAATCGATTGGGAAATACATGAATCTATTGTAGTCGCTGAGATAGCTCTAGCTAGGTATACCGTTGTCAATTCTTTTTTTTGGGGGGGTAAATTAGTACTCGTAAACCTTTATCAATACAAGTGCATTATATACCAAACTGAGTAATTATCTAAATTGCTCGTGAGCTGCACAGTAGGTATGCCGCCCGCGGGCGGCCCAGAACATATATGATATAGAATTGTTTTGCTATTTTAGAAGTTTGAGATTACTCATCTATGACAATCCCAGGTTTGTTTCTAGGCTAAGTAAAATATTCTCTAGCTCTAATATAGGGAGGGGTGAACGGCTTTATGCAAAGATTGCAAGTAAGATCTATATACCTACTTATGTGTTGCTTGGTATTATGCGTATTTGGTGGTCATGAAGGTAGTGGGGGCTAGTGGGGAATTAACTATTGACTGGTTGTTACCCTCAATTCAGGGTAATCCACCACAGAAACAGCACTGTAAACTCACTGCCGTCGCTCCTGCGTGAGGACAAGGGGGAAGCTGTTATCACTAGGTCATGGACTTGAGGGTGAAGGCCAGTGGTAAGCAGCGTGCAAGCGCCTCCGGTAGTATTGTAACTTTGAGAAGGTATTAGAGGTTACTGGGGGAAGTTTTTCTCGAGCAGGTTGGGGACAGTGCTTACTTAGTATGGAGAAGATTGGCTCTTGTTCATAAGATGACCATTGTGGAGGGAATTAGGTTACAAGTGATAACACTGTACAGGAGCTCATGCACGTATAGGGGAAATATACATATATATAACAAAAATGACTGTTAAGGAGGGGAGGGGGGGGTGATCATGTGTACGATAACTAAATAACCCCAAAAATCAATGTGTTGCACAGTTATATAGACATACCCGCAAGAATGAGTACTAGACTAAACAATTCGACAAACCACATTGGACAAACCACATGGACAAACAACATCGACAAACCACACCGATACACCACACCGATAAACCACACACACACACACATACACACAAACATACATACATACACATCACGAGCTTTCTGACCGCACACATAGATATCAGCTCAGCAACGAACTTTATAACTAACCAGTTCAAGATGAACTCTCGTGCAACTTCGACTGTCCACTACAAAACCCCACCTAGGCCTCCTGTGAGTACCTTCGCACCTCTAACGAGAAGCCACTTCCCCCCCTCCCCCGCCCTCCCCCCCAATACGTGTAAAGCTGCTCATAAATCCTATTCAAACACCCCCTACTTCGAGCCACAGGCTGTAGCCACCAAAAAGCACCTTCGTTCAATAATATTCTATTTCCCCCCTTTCATCGAAGCCGGAAACTCATCTACAACTACCACCACAAACAAAACTTTCCGCTCATTCACAGGAGGGAGGCAACTTATTCCACTTGTACTCCCAGAGCTGGTAGGCCCCAAAGCAGTTACAGCAAACCAAGCTAGCGCTTTAAGACAGTTTGTAAAATGGACTAGCGCACTAGGTAAAGGGAACGGACGATGATGCGGATTCATCTAGTTTTTTTTGCTTTGGAAATATGGTTGGTGGGGGTAACACCAATGGCGAAACTAAAAAAATTAAATAAAAATAAAAATATAAAACACCTGCTTAAATAATATCGAAAAGATCCGAGTAAGTCTTCTCACCTATCACGACCAACACGAAACAACCACTGATACAATTGGCTTTATTTTAGGTATCACTTAATCCGGAATTGCAAAATGGAGTCCTCCCTGCGAGGGGGGTAGGGGAGGAGCGTGTGGCAGACGACGATAAATTCATTTAGCACTCTTATCTACATTACCCTGATAGGCAATATCGAACTACGAGAATCACTTTAATTGTTTATGCGAACGGAGGGAGAAATAGTATTTGGTTATCAGTCATGACTAATACCCCAGTTCCTATTAGTGGAGACCCCTCGGAGGGATGATATGGCATTTCTAGAGTACGGGGCTGTAGGAAGCAAGTGCTGCATAAGTTAATCCCGGCGGGCAATGTAGTTGGATTGATAAGTATAATTGTTTATCCAAGACGGTTCCCTTGTCCTGTTGATGCATGTCCAGGTTCTAAAAGCCAATAACCGACGTCATCTGCGAAAACTACTACTAGGAGTCCAACCCAGCTAAGGGAAGCACAAGAGGGCAGCACGGATACACAGGCTATAGCCCACCGCCTTTGGAAGTTTTCACGAAAAATATGAGAAAAATCAAGTAATTAAGTTATGTAACCAGAACTACAGCCCCATCCAACCTCCACTTGCAGAACACAGCCACGGTCGAAATACCCAAAATTTCGTATGCAAGAACAAATGCCCTCCACTTCCCCCCCTGGCTACTAGACAAAGAAATAAGAATAAAAAATCCGGAATCTGGGAAATGACACCCAACTATATTCCATACAAGGAAAACACAGTACACCTTACTAAAGTGAAAAATCAACCAAAGGGATGAAAAAGATAAAATAAAAACGCAATCCTGATGCATATAATCCGCCCCACCTTCCCTCGGTGGCATGAGAAAATGCAAGGAACAGAAAAGTAAATAGATGAAAGTAAATAATACCCACTAAAATTGTGCTCATGAGATGTTATATGATATCATAGGCCTGAGCAAGGAAAGGCAAAACAAGAAGGCGACAAATGAGAGGATATCGGGTGGTACAGGAAAGACTCGACAATGAGATAAGGGACTTATTGTGACGTGTAAAAGAAATAGATTCAGCGCAAAAGACAAAGGACGAAAGCACAAGCAGAGAAAAGCACAAAAGAAATGTTGGTCGTGTGTACGTGTCGTAGTCTAGTTCGGTGATAGTAAAACAAGTCGACGAAAACTCCCAATTCCGCAAAACTGACCACAAACAATACCTCAAGGAGATTCTAATTTCTTCCTCTTAATGTATCACTGTCCCCATCGTCATACTCTTCATCGTCTTCATCTTGTCCTATAGCAACAACCTTCTCCCCTGGCCTTAGAGGGCTGAACTCGGTGACCTCTTCTATTTCTTCCTCCTCCTCTTCTTCCTCTATTATACCACCCCCAGTTCTACTCCTATCACTATTTCTACTTGAACTAGTGTCCCTTCTCCTGCCCCCTAATCCTAACCGCCCACCAAAAACATTTTGGTCGGAGGGTCCATTAGCCGAAGTTGGAGCCAAGAGTAGTGGCCCTTTCAGTGGAGTTCGCTTTCTCCGTGCATACTGCGGTGTTCCTCCGAATATTGCACCTTCATTATAACCGCCACCACGAACAACACGAATGCTGCTAGGAAAGGCTCCATGAGTAGGCGTGGAAGGGTGAATCTTGAGTGAGCCCCGTGGCGACCGTGGCGTCTTGATGCTCGTTATCGAGGCTGAAGAAGTCGATGACGCCTTCGAGTGAGATTTATTATGGAATGATCTGATGGAGGATACAGAGGATGATGTACTATTTCGACCTCCTAGACCTCTGCCTGATGATCGCCGATAGGAGGAGTGTGGTGTTAGCGGCTGTGGGGAGAGAGAATTCCGCTTTGGCGGTGGGGTACTGCGAGAGTTTGGTGTATTAAGATTAAATCCTGGTTCTGGTCTATTATTCGGCTGTGATGGTTGTCCCTTGTCACTGTGCTTACTCTTGGTATCACGGCCCTGAGACCTAGTCTCCGGTCGAAAGACAAATCCTTTATGGCTCGAACTAGAAGTCTGGATAGTGCTGGGAGCTTTTGTACCGGGAGATGTTGCACGCTTTGCCGAGTCGAGAAACCAATGTTTTAACGACGCAAGTTGTGCTATTATGACTTGTTTGCGCGTCCGTCTTTGAATCTGGAGACCAGGAGTCTGTGTGAGATCCGGAGATGACATGATTTGACGCTCCGGATGCTGGGGTGGCTTTAGATACGGCGAATAATCTTTCTCTATAGGGGGAGGAGGCACAGGAGAAGGGGGCGTGATAGGCCTTGGGGATGTCACAAGTTGGCGACCAGGAAGTAACAGCACAGCTGATTTGAAGACCACTATTAGCTGTTAAAAGACTAACAACTACACAAGGGCTGGGTAACATACGATTCTCAAGATTCTGATCCCCTTCAGGTATAGGGGGAGGGAGTGATGCGAGGTCTAAGTTAGATGCTAAACTTATTCTCCGGCTCTCTGCCCTCCTCCTCTGCCTCCTGAGTTCCTTCCGTTGCTCCTTTTCTATCAATATATTCCACCATCCAGCTAGCGAGTCACACCTTTGTGCGAGCACATTTTCAATGACCGTATCGATATTGACACCTGCAGATTTCATGCGGAGTAAAGTATCTCGCTCAAGCTTTGTAGAGAAAGGAGAGCTCGGTTTGACAGCGAGTATATCTTGTTGAGGAGGACCCCACTCTGCAAGAAATGGATGAACAAGAAGTTCATCTAGAGTTGGTCGCAGGGTAGGCTTCTTGTTCAACAGTGACTTGAGTAATGATATTGCCTCTACTGTGTGTCAGTTGACTGTGAGATCAAGCAGGATCAGAACACAGACCAATGTGTAAATTGGTCGCAGGTGTACATACCGTTGGCTAAGTCATCTGGGTATCTTGGCTCCTCCTCTAATATCTTGCGTTTCGTTTCGCTCTCCTCGTCTTCATCGAAGGGCAATTCACCGCGTAATAAAGCATATAATATAACACCAAGTGACCATACGTCCACAGCTAATTCTGGTTAGCATTGTCTAACATGAGACAATCTACTGGTGGCTTGTTCTTACCGTGTGCCATATACTTCTCCCCCTTCAACATCTCGGGAGCAGAGTAGCACACCGTTCCGCAAAAAGTCTGCAAAAGCTTTTGTCTTTCATATTCTCGAGTGAAACCGAAATCAACAAGTTTAACCTATGGGGTAGGGCCAAAAAAGTCAGCCTCTTGAGCTCTTGTGTCTGAATAACTCCACGGATGCGGAGGACTCCACCGCCAGGATGCCAGTTTCTCGGTAATTCTATACATTCTCATGTTTATCCAACAATATATTCTCCAGTTTGAGGTCCCTATGCACGCAAGATTTCTGGTGGACATATGCAACGGCACCACATAGCTGTGCGAAGATCTTCCGGGTCTTCTCCAATGGCAAACGCCCATTTTTAATAAGATGATTATAGAGTTCGTCCCCTGCTAGAATTAGTATTCAATTCCTAACCCGCTCTAGGTGTGTGAATACCTGGACAGTATTCCAAGACAAGCCAGACCAAATTTTCTGTCACGATAACTTCATAGAGGCGTGCGATATGGGGGTGTATCAGCTGTCTGTGGTGGTGAATTTCCCTCGCAAGGTTTGCATCATTTTTCTGTGCCGACTTCAACACTACCTATATGCAGCACCCATGAAACATTTAGCACGTCTATAATCTCCATATTCTGATTACCTGCTACTCGAATCGCAACGTATGGCACAAGAATGAAGTACCTTCGTCCCATTTGTGAGTTTATGTGTAGCCAGATAAACTTTCCCAAAGCTCCCCTTCCCCACTAGCTTCCCCAGCGTGTAGTTCCCCACAGAGCTGAGTTCAGTTGAAGAAAACTCCCTATTAAATTTGTATTGCCATCAGCTCCTGCCCAGGTTTATTCCTTCGTCTCAGACATGATTGTAACTTTCGCTATCATCTATTCAACTTGCATTTCGGCCGGCACCGGTGAATTGATAACATACGTGAGAAGTTCATTGTAAGAGTTGACAAGCTATAGGGCACAGCACGGTGTCAGCAAGGGCGTTGCCCGTAAATTTTCAAAGATTAGTACGAGAGCAGCAAAGATTGTAGTCTGGTTGCAATCACATCATCCAGCGGCGTCAGTCAGGCATGCCGTGCCTCCTCCAATGTTTCGCCTAGGGAAAATTGAAGGAAAAAAAAGTACACAACTGACCTTCGCCCTTTGCTTCTGCAATTCGGCTCTCGACTTGTTGACAGCAGCCATACTTATAGCCGATAACCCGATACCTCAAGACAGCTCTCTTGTACTGACTTCTCCGGATGAACCCACTGTAGCTGTGGTCTGACGGTCGGTATCGCGGTTTGTTTTGCAGAAGCGACTTTATCTAGCATGTATGCTACGAGTTTTCGGGGGAGATTAAACTATAAGGCTGAATTTGAGCGAAGAGGAGAGGCACACAAAGCTCGGACCTAGAATCGCATGTAGGCACTACGTAAATCTGGTGAACCAGATGTTTTCGGAGAGGCTGAGAAGGGCTGGAATGTAAAAGGAGAATGGACTTGTTTTCTAGAAGAATGTAGAGAGAATAATCCCTGAACCGTGACCTTCTGATCCCGAGACTAACGCCCCCAACAGCAGGCGTGCACACGATCGTCAACGGCTGAGCCTGAGACGAGGTGAAACGGAACGAGATATCGGTACTAAAGTAAATATGAGCTACACTGGCGGACCATCAGATGGTCGCCACGACAGGCGAATTGAACGGTTCAGCGCGCGAGGGGGGGATGCATGTGTTGGTAGCTCAAGCCACGGCCGAGCCGAATGAAAGTACAGTACAGTACAGTACCGGTGCCAAGAGCATGCCGGTGCTGCGGACAGAATTATGCAGCCACAGGTACGCAACCCAACTACCTATGTATATTCATCATTCACTTTTACAAGTGGTTCTTCACAAGTGGCATGCATGCTGACAACAGTTGTTTCAGCTTGGCCACCCAGGTTTGATGATTCAGAAGAGCTATGGAGCATTTTAGGCGTGGTGTAATAACTATGGATTCATATCAAGTTAAAGTTTCCGTGGAGAGTATCCCATTCCTCCGACGTTAGTGTGGATTAACTTATTAATGTGCCCCTTAAACAACGATATCAATGCAAAAGCCGTTGAGTGTGGACATACTGGAGACAGCACAAGTCTCACACGAGACTGATCATGGTTAAGTTCCCTTGCCGTGCAATAAAAATCAGGACATAAGTAACATTAAAATCAGTACACAACGCATGTATACATTTGTATATAACCTTGCTCATATCTAACGAAGAGATTAGACGAGGGTATCCCGGCGAGAACACGCCGTAGGACTGTGTATCATTGGGTATATTGTTCCCGTCCAGCTCACCCATGAAGGCTGGGTCTGCTCCCCATTGTGAGGCAACTTGAATGCCATATGGCTCGAAGGTATGTAAATAAATGACTTGAATCACATTTGACGCCAAGAAAATGATAGGTTTTAAGATGCTAACCCAATTAGTCTCACGGTCGATGCACAAAATCCGCATTCGGAAGTAGTTACTGGGGATTGAAGCCAGACTAGATTGAACGAACGTTCACCGCGAACTGTAACTAACACGACTCTCATCCGTTACAGGTTCTCCGACGTGGTAATTCACCACATGTTCGAGCCCTCATTTGGGGTGCATAAAATCTTACTATAATGCTGAGATTGCAACCCTCTAACCGAATGAAAATGAAGCGAGGGGCCTCATTTCGGGAGAGTACTCTAAAGCAATAACTGCGCTCTAGGCCCCGGATCGAGATCCTCGGTGACGTGGGCTAAGTAGTTTTTGTCTAAATGCCCATAACATTAGCGGCTATAATGCCACCTACACGTACAGTAGTTTCTTAGTGAGGCCAGTATATATGTAGAGTATTCTATCTGTAATTTACTCTAATTCTAATGCTGTCAACTAAAGTAGTACCTACCTAGGTACAGGTACAGCGGCAGACTATAGCAATGCATGCAGCTTGCCGCCAGCGGATTGTTCAACCAATGAATTCTGGTCATCGAGCTGCATGCACATCATTTTATAGCTGTATCGATTAGAAAGCTCCCTAGGGCTTAAGACACTGTTGGAGGTTAGACAGGGCACCATCCGCCTGGGAATCGTTCGTCATGAGCCCGGTGCCGGTACCACCAGTTAGTCTGGTTACAGTTAAATAGGTACCTTACCAGGTACCGCATCCACTGGTGTATAACGATCCTTGTCAGTTTAAAGACATAGGTCGAGCTTATGCAGTAAAGGTGATAAAATGTAACACGCTCACCTGAGGTATAACGGTCCCTGTCAGGTGTATTATCTTTAAACTGACAAGGTTCGCCGGTGAATGCGGTCCTGGCAATGTCAGTGTTGAGAAGCGAATGGAGGTGGGAGCTAGGAGAGACATCTAGTATGGGAGAGCGTTGTATCGCAGGGAGGGCGTTGTATCCTAAATATGCTCCATAAAGCTGGTGGCTTTTCGATGGAGCTGTTACTCCCAATGGCATTTTCAAACAATACAATTACTCTACATCGGCGTATGCATGCAGATTGGCTGGCCTAAGTATTTGCATAAAATGCATATTACTCAGTGGCTGTGCAGACCGTTGACATTGCAAGCTGTTCGGCATAAGGAAGTAGCAGGACCCCCTATTGGCCTCACCTCCGGAAGCTCCTTGCTCCTAACCACCTCTCCACAACCGTCATTCATTCTCTCACCCCACCACCCGGCTCAGATTCCCCCGACATGTCCAAACAAATAACCCAGGAGGAGATTGAAAAGTACTGGGAAATCTTCTGCACCCTTTCCGGTGGAGGATCCCATCTGAGCGGTGACCAGGCAGCACGGGTGCTCAAGAATTCCAACCTCCGAGATGATCAACTTTCTACAGTGTGGGACCTTGCGGATATCGACACCGATGGGTCGCTGGACTTTGAGGAGTTTTGCGTTGCTATGAGGTTGACGTTCGACTTGGTCAATGGGGTAAGCTACCCAGTGCTTGAGGAAGGAGCACGGTTAGGCTGACACGGGATTGACACGGGGTGGGGTGTAGGTGTACAAAGAGCTACCGAGCCGACTACCAAGCTACCTTGTGCCCGAGAGCAAGGCACATCTTGTGGACGCCAACCAGGCACTAAACAACACTGCACCGCAAATCGAAAAGGCTCCGGAGCTCGACGATGACACCCCTGGTTTGAAGGATGGATTCGACTGGTACATGTCACCGTCGGATAAGGATAGATACGATAAGATATACAGTGCCAATGCCGATGGTCACGGGCAATTGTCATGTAGGCATTGAGCGATGCACGTTCAGACGTCAAGTGCTAATGCTAGGTCTCACATTCCAGTCTACGCCCTCGAAGACCTCTACGCCTCCCTTGATGTACCCGACACAGAAATTCAGAAGGCTTGGAAGTTGGTCAATCCCAAGAATGGGCCTACCATTGGGAAGGATCAAGCCTTTGCTTTCTTGCACGTTTTGAACAACCGACATGAAGGATATAGAATCAAGTGGACAGTCCCGGCGTCACTACGAGCAACATTTGAGAAGAACCAGATTGACTACAATGTTTCCAATGTCCGAAGTTTGAGGGCGAGGGATAACGATGATGGGGTCCCAACTTTCAGTTCAAAGAAGGAAGAATTTGGGGAGAGCTACCTCACAAGACTAGGGATCGGCGGGAGGGGAGGCTACACGCCCTCTGGTATTACCCCACTATTTTTTCTCAATATAACAAATTAGGTGGGCTTATATATCTTTATGGGCAGGCACCGATTTCAATTCGTCAAAAGACCAAGACTGGGAAGAGGTCCGCCTTAAGCGGCAACTCGCCGACCTCGAGAAGAAAATTGAAGAAACAGAAGCCGCTGCAGCATCACGGCGAGACCGGTCAAAACACGGGGCTACTGGGGCTAGTAAACAGGCACTGGTGAAGCGGGAACTGGAGCAGATGCTCGAGTATAAGCGTCAGCAGTTGCGGGAACTTGATGATATCGCCAGAGAAAGCGGGAAGGCCAGTGGCGCGAGCTTGGGCAGCTTAAGAGAGGACTTGGATATGGTGCGGCAGCAGGTGGATGCGCTGGAGAGTCATTTACGAGGCCGAGAAGAGGTGCTGGCGACAGTAAAGGCGGAGATTGAGCATGAGAAGGCTAGTAGGTAAATTTACTGGCGTGATTTTTTTGGGTGTGTAATACTTTTTATCTTTTGAGTGGTAATCACATAAATACTTTCCGATGCACTTCGTTACATAAATATATGCAGCTGCATGACTCTGTATTACATATACACTTGATACTTTGGTACGGAGTAGCTCTCCATAAACAAAGCAAACAACGCGACAGAGCTTTGTCCACGCTCACTTTATAATCACAAAACACCCGCAACCATGAACACACTCTTCCTCGATGCCATCTTCCCCGACCCCCACGACTCCTCGACCCTATCCACCTCAAAAGCCCAAGCCGGTTTCACCACCGGCAACCCCTTCGCCCTTCCCTCCCTCTACCCTCCCTCCATCCTCGGCAACTCTACCTGGCCCAGCCCGCGAGAAGCCAATATCTTTGATGTGGTGGATCACAAAGGTTGTGTTACCTATGGGCATCACCAGCACATAGTGAAAAAGCAGCGACTGACATATCAGCAAGACTCGGTTAAATTTGCTCCAAAGACGGCCGAGGAGGGTGATGGAGGGGATTCGTTGTTGACGACGCTGGATGCAGGAATGAAGGGGGGTGCTGCCCGTGGAGGTGGGGTGGGGGCTCGGGTTTCGTTGTTTAGTTTGCCGGAGGAGTTTAGGAGTGGTGTTGGTGATATGTGGGGGGTGAACCACCTCACGGTGGGGGGTGAGAAGATTGGGGGGGAGGCTGTAGGGGGAAGTGACGCTGGACCGGAGGGTGGGCATGAAGGTACGGAGGTTTCGGAGGAGGATATATCGGAAGTTGGGGTTGGGGGGGTGGGTGACAATGGGTATGGATTATGGCTAGACCCGAGCGTCGCTATACCGCTGGAGAAGGTAGTCATGCCCATCCATGCCTACAGTGCTGCAACTGGGTCTTCACGGATATGGAATGGGGTGCTGACATGAGGGTCAGCCTAGGTATCATACATGGGACTCATTTCTCCTCCTTGACGGCAATACACCCACGAATCCCTACCTGACAGAAGCTGGATCCCATGTCTTTGATGCCGTGTTAGAGTTACATCAGAACGATACATGGTCACCCCGGGAGGCAGGGACGGTCGTGAGGGGGGACGTATTTCTCACCGTAAGTTCCCTTGTATAGTTTACTATACAGGTAGACGGGTGAAGGTCGGGTCAGACTGACTGATACTCTAGAGTAGTGCCTCCTACACCTAGGTCTTGGAAGAAGCTCCGTTCTCTTCCAGTACAATAAAGCAAAACACACCTTCATACCAGTGAAGGAAGGTTTACGCCTCTCTGGTTTCTCCGTGGGGTCATTATCTAGGTACGCATATTTGGTCTTTCTCTACGCAATGGCAAAACTAATGAACAAACCCCCCTATAGTGTAATCAAGCTCTTCACGCAATCCGGCAAAAACATGAAAGCGCTACAGCGCTTCTCATCTCGAGTCTACAAAGAATTCTCCCCTACGCCTACCCGCGTTGCTCTAGCGGAATGTACCACCACCGTCCTCACCGCGCTGCAAACCCGTCTCTCAATCCCCACATCGTCAATCTCAAGTATCATACACCTAGAATCGGTTTTCCGCGAGCCAGCTCTTATTTTGCAGACTCTCTACCGCATTATCCTCGAAGTCAAGGGTGTCAAGGACGATACAATGCTCCTTTCGAAGTTATTCAATATCATCCAGCAGCAGCAATTCACGGGGGGGAGTAGTTGGCTACGCCCTATCCTCATGGAAATCCTACGGAGAGTTTCCTGTGCGTGGTTGGAGGTCGTGGAGCAGTGGATTGGACTCCGAGGAACTCTAGGTATGGGACTCGAAGGGGAATGGGAAACTCGAAAAGGCTTTTTTATCAAGGTTGCTTGGGAGGAGGAGGTCGATGAGTGGGGGAGGGAGCGGAAGGAGTTGAGATATGTTTTTGATGAAACCCATGTGCCAGGTTTTTTAACGAAAGAAGACGCAGAAATGGTGTTTGAGTGTGGAAAGAGTTTGAGGATTTTGAATAAATTCCACCCGGGGCATCCATTGTCCCAGCCAGGGACGGTAGTGAGCCAGGAGGAAATGCCGGGGTTGGAGTGGAAGTTCTCGTGGGAGGATTTGGAGGGCATACATGAGCGGGTGAGGAGGTATGAGAGTAGGCTGAGGAAGGCGATTGCTATGTATACGGAGACTGGAAGGAATGCCGGTACTGCGACGAACATGGCCGTCTTGACTCCGTCTCCTACCGCTAATCTCGGCACCACAGCCGCCGCCGCCATCCCGACTCCTATGGAAAACCCACCGTCGCCTCCTCTATCTTCGCCTGCTAGCCATACTATGACACTCACTCCCATAGAACAATCCGCATCTCAACCTCTTTCACTCCCAATCGACGTCTTCACTCCCGTGGAACAATCCCCCACCCCCGCCCCACCACATCTACCCACCAGCACCCCCCTTGACTCTGACATCTTCACCAAATCCGCTACCGAGCTCGCCGCCTACCTTACCTCCATTTCTAGCCTCATGTCCTCCCCCTCCCCTCCCTCGACATCCCCCACCATCACAATCCCCTTCACCACATCACCATGCACACCCACACAACCGCCACCCCCTCTTCATCCGATTACCTCACCACCTTCGCCCCAAACCTCTACATAACCCCCCTCCTCTCCTTTAGCCAGATCTTCACCTCGCAATCCCGCCTTGTGAATTCTGCGTGTCTAAGAATTTTTTTCGCTGAGCACGAGTTAAGACATCATTTTGACCTCCTGTATCGGTTTTTGTTGTTGGGGGATGGCATGTTTGCGTCTAGAGTCAGCTATGCGCTGTTTAGTGATGAGGATGAAGAATCTTGTCACGGCACGGAAAGAAGGGAGGGGGAGGTGAGGGCGGGTGGTCGGATGGGTTTACATGTTTCTAGCCGTGAATCCTGGCCGCCAGCAAGCTCAGAATTAAGATTAGCCCTGAAGGGGCTGCTGAGCGAGGCCTATTGGGGGGACGATAGTACCGGCGGAGGAGCAGATACTGCTACAGACCCGTATGCCGGGGCATCCTCGGATCTCCCAGGGGCGCTATCTTTCGCAATCAGGGAGCTGTCTGAGGAAGAATACGTCTCTGTCATGGATCCCCACAAACTCTCGGCCTTGGACTTCCTCAAGATTAACTATACCCCCCCCGGCCCCCTCGGGGAAGTGATTACCGTAACGGCTTTGTACAAGTATGATCGGGTCTTTAAGTTCCTCCTGAGGCTGGTCAGGATGCGCTTCGTTGTTGACCAGCTCTGGCGTGACGCTTCCCACCCCCGGAGGCGCGAACGGAGGGGGCGGATGTCGAAGAAAGAGATGTTCGAGACGAAGTTCCGCGTCGGAGCAAGACAGTTTGTAACATCCCTTGCAGCGTATATCTGGGACGTTGCGATTGGCGCTACATGGCGCGGCTTTGGAAGCCGTCTCGGCGATATACAAGCCGCGCTCGAGGTCGAAGCCCGGGGGGGTTCGCCTGGTGGGAAAGGTGCACTAAGTCTGTGCTTGAGCCTGTCGGGCCTTGCGGCCGCGCATGCGAAGGTCCTGGATAGAATGATGTTTCTAGCGTTCTTGCGTCGGAGGCAGCAGCCGGTGATGAATGTTATCGAGGAAATTCTTGGGCTGGTACTGGAGTTTGCGAAAGGGGTTGTGGGGGAAGAGGGTATTGTGGAGGACATGTATTATAGGTTCAAGAAGAAGGTCAAGATGTTTGGGAATGTGGTGAGGGTATTGAGTGAGAGTAGGGGTTATGGGGATAGGAGGGTGGGGGGGGTTGAGGATACGAGGTTGGGGGCGGGGAGGGGGGGGAAGGTGTGGGTGCGGGGGAAGGAGCGGTGTTTGCAAATTTGTTGGTGAGGTTGGAGATGAATGATTGTTGGAAGTGATTGTTGGGTTTTGGGTTTGGGATTGGATTCTGAGGTTTGGATTTTGTATAAGCAGAGATACCATTGTTGCTGTTCTTTGAATATTAAATGTAACGTTACTTATGTGTAATTCACCTTAGAGTGGATAAACAATACAGGAGTTCACAGTTTTGGACAGGGAAATAGTGAACTTGGGGTATATTTTCTTAGTAAATCGTACTTCTACAGTATAATTGGTAATGCCAATGCATGTTTAATCTCCGCATATATTTTACACGTAAAATGGAAAAAACTTGAAAAAAGGAAAACCCTCCATATTCCCTCTATTAAAAAAAAACTGGACCCCGAATTGAAAAGAAAAAAAAAAGAAAAAAAAAAAAAAAGGGAAAAAGATACAGCATATTCTGGCATCCTCCCCCTCCTCCCTACCTGCCGGCCACTACCCCACACATCTACCTCCTCCTCAAAAACCAATGAAACGCCAACTGCTGCGTGTCCGGCCCAAATGGACTTGGCACCTCGGTCGCCCCAGGCCTCGCAACGGGGTGTCGGAGATAGACGGCGTGGCAGATTGTGAAATTAACTTCGAGGTACCGCGGAATGAAGGCGAAGGGGCTGAGGTAGTCCCGGGGTTGCCAGGGGGTGAGGTAGGGTTTGCTAGGGTCGAGGGGGTTGTGGGGGTCGGTTTTTTCAGGTTTCGGCTTGGATTCGGGAGTAGTGGTGGAAGTGGAGGTGGAGGTGGGGTCGGGGGATTGGAGGTCTGCAGGAGTGGTGGTTGTGGTTGTGGTGGTGGTGGTGTCGGGGTTAGTTGGTGATTCTGAGTCTAAGCCTGACTCAGAATCGGCTCCAGACTCGTTGGGTTTCGGCTTGGAATCGGGAGTGGAGGTGGAGGTGGGGTCGGGGGATTGGAGGTCTGCAGGGGTGGTGTTTGTGCTTGTGGTTGCGCCAGTGGTGTTTGTGGCTGTATCCACGGTTGCGTCGGGTGATTCGGGTTCCTTCGCCTCCGCCTCCGCCTCCTTCCCCTCAGTACTCTCCTCCTTCTCTGCAGCCTCCCCCTCCCCCCCACCCTCCTTCCTAGCAACATAATCCTTAACCTTCCTCTTCACCTGCAAATAATCCTTCGACTTCCCCGTCGCAAACAACACCTGCTCTGGCTCCACCGAAAACATATCTCCCGGGTTCAGCATATACCCCGGATGCTTCATCCTCTTCCCATTCACACAGACAAACCCATGCACGACAAACTGCCTTGCTTGTCTCGCACTAGACGCAAACATAGCTCTAAACACCGCCATATCTAGCCTCCTTTCCATAGGTGCCCACATCTGGTTCATATACGGCACCTTCAAGACCTGTAGCCCCCCCCCACCAAGCCCAACATCGCCAACTCTTCCCCTGCCTACACCACCTCCACCTCCCCGGCCGGGGGATAAAAGGTCTAGTCCCGAACCCCGGCCCATCGCTTGCTCGGACCCGTCGTTACCAGCTAAAACACGGACATTCATAGGCACGACAGAGTGAAGGCTGTGGCGGAAGATATTCTGCCATTGGCGTTTCGTGAGATGCTCCCCGTGGTACCGTCTAGTTTCTTGTTTTGCGGCGTATTTCTGCTGGAAGTATGTGCGTCCCTCGATGCGTAGCGGGCGCTGCCGCATCAGGTTGTAGAAGTTGTATTTGTTCCATGATTGGCGGATACGCTGTGAATGTCGAACTCAGTGGGTTAGTCTTCAACTCGTGAGTTTGGGGGGGGAATAGGGGGTTCGAATTGGGAGGTCAATTGGTGCGTGCGGTGTACATACGGCCTTTTTGAGGGAGTAGAGCTTCTCCCGCATGGTGGAGGCGTGTTTGGGGTCACTGGGGTTAAGCGGGTGCGAGGCAGAGTTTGACCTCAACGTGCGGAGTCTTGGCGCACCAGCATTGGCTAACCCCACAGTTGAGGGTAAGTCAGCGACACGCGACACAGGATTACAGTCACCGTTGCAAGTATACGTGCAAATGTACGCAGGCAGTCAATTCAGCCACACAGAAGCCGCGGGAGACTACTTGCTATACTGAATCTCATAGTGGAGGACATGTAAAAAGTTGCAAGAGAGTAACCGTTTTATGAACGCCGATATGAGAAAACCAAGCTTCGTCAAATCTCCTCCCCCATCGCCCCATCGTATCCATGCTTTAAATCCTCCTCTGCCCAAAAGAAAGCATAACACATTCATTCGCACAAGCACAGTCAATCAAAAGAATGATATCATCAAATAAGGATATAGAAAGGGAAAAAACATCAAAGCAAAAACTCATCGCCCGACTTCATTAATCAAAATTATTCTGAAGAAATTACAGTAGAAAAGTAAGAAAAAAGAAAGATTCAAACATGGGGGATACTGTGCTTGCTATACACTCACAATCATGAAAAGAAAATAGCCTCGCCATTCTCAATTAAGAACTGAATTGCATTGTTCTTCTCGTGCATGTCCAGCATTTCCCGGTCGCTGTCGATATGCCACATCAGGGTGGGTGCAAAGACGACTGCCAGGTTGCGGGTGGTCATCTGGTCCTGCATTAGCAACTTTTGTATATTCAACACAGGCTCATGGAGCATACCAAATTCTTGCTCTCCTTCTCAGCCACCTTTCGGAGATGGAAAATGACATATCCAAGAACATCCTGGTGAACCATGGAAAGTTGCGACATGATGTTTTTAATCTCTTGGATGCGCTTTTCAACATCCAGAACTTCTACAATACAATTAGCACATGTACGTTCGCAAGGGAGTGAAAAAAAAAAACATACTAGTTGTCTGCAAGAACTCATCATAGATTGCAGGAGTGATGATAGGGGTTGGCAGCCTCCTAAAGTACTGTTTCAGGACGCTCGTAACACCGCAGATATCAACTGAGTCGCCAATGTCGAGCTCCTCGCCCCGCTCAAATGCCTCTTGAATCTGTCGCATTGAGGATGCTCCCCCAGACTTCCTGTAGATACCCTCGAAATCCATACCCCGAGCCTCGACCTCCTGAATACATCTGGATACTACATAGGGAATGCTTTTTCCTTCATAGTGTGCTCTTGCCTCCAACTCTGATCCAAATAGGGCAACTGTGCCCTCCTCTTTGGAGGCCAAAAGCCCAGAGCTGTTGATTGCTGAGAAGCTTCCACTGCCGTTGGTACCGCTTGTGCCTGTGCCATTCTTTTTGTTCATCCTAAACTTTGGTGTTCCAAAAATCTTATCGAATCCTCCGTGTGGGTCCGGAACTGTTTGGGATCGTTGAGGCCCGTGTAGCGCATCCGTACTTGGGGGGAGCAAATTAGATGTTGACTCGTACTGGCTGCCTTGAAGCCCTTGCTGCTGACCATGGCCGTGCTGTTCGGTTGCGAAAACTTTGTTGAACCCCTTTCCAGCACCCTTGATGATAGCTGCTCCCCCTTTCTTCCAGGATTTCTTGATGTATCCGCCCTTGCGGCCTACATTGACAATTGTTGGCTGAGCAATAATCACATCGTCATCCTCACCTCCATCATTCATATGATTATGTGTGCCGGCTGTCGACGCTGCGCTGGACTGTACTCCAGCCTTTTGGGAATCCAGGAGCTCGTTTCCTTCTTTATTCATAATTCCTAATCCGTTAGGTGCAGGAAAGCTCGATTTGTTGCTCTGGAATTTTCCTTGAATCTGCCTGGTAATCTCATTGTTGAGGTCCATGAGCTGTGTATTCTTCATATTGAGCTGTTCCGTGTCCTGTATAGTCTGATCTCGGATTCGAGTAAGTCTAGAAATCTCTTCGACAAGGGTGCCTCGCTGAATTGATAGCTCCTGGACCTGTGCTTCGTAGGTATTCCGCAGATTTTCAAGCTCCTTTGCCAAATTTCGGATTGAATCCTTTTTGAAGGTGTCAAAGTCCTTCCCATCTTTCCCTGTAAGCCAGACCTCGAGTTCCCTGATTCGAGATTCCCGCTCTGATTCCAAACCAGCTAACTGAGTCCTTTGTTCCTCAATCTTGGTTGGATCAATAGGTGAATTGGTCTCGTTCATCTCCACTACGGGTTAGTACTCAAACTAAAACAATAGGCCTGGATGCTTACAGCCAACTTCATTTCTAATTCCGCGATCTTCATGGTAGACTTTCTCAATTCATTCTTCAGCACTGCGTTCTCTTCCCTGTTTTCCACCGATACTGCTGAACTCATTAGTTCACCTTGCGAAATGATGATTTTGTAGTGAGATCTACCTGCTAAATCACTGAAGCTGCGCCCATGTCGCACAGCATTTGATACTTTCCTAAGCAATGCTGGTGTCGAAACGTCTGATCCAAGAATCCTAGCAATATCCTCATCCTGGCTGAAATCACCAACCGGAGTTCTCAAAGGCAATGACAATAGCGGGATATCTGTGAGTGCATTTCCAAGGGAACTTGAGCCCAAGACGTCAGATTGGGGTAGCTTATGTCTAGGAGCCTGCAGTCTTGGAGGCTTTGGCGGTGATTGATCATATGATGGCCTCTCAGGTTTTAAGTCCAGAGGCACGCCCCTATCAGGGGATACCAGAGCCCTAGGAAGCTCCTTCCTGGGAATAGGAGGAGTGGGCGTTTCAGAGATATCTATAGTCGGGTTGCCAGAAGAAGTTGAGGCAGTGGTATTGTGGGAAAATAGATTAGAATATTTCCCAAGCAAAGATACTGAGTCGTCTTGGGAAGTTTCCACTCGCTTCTGAGAAATATGTCCAGTGTCCTGACCCGCAGTACGCATAGGAGAAAAGGACAAATCGTCAAGAATAGTAGCCGAAGCTGCCGTATCCGCCCTCTTGCGGTCTCTGGGAACTTCTCCAAGTTTAAAGCTCTCCCAAGCCTGTTTGCTGTCTGCAGTACTGCGTTCAATGGATGTACTTTTTGTTGGAGTTACATTCGTAGATATATCCGCTTGTGCAGTCCTCGAGCTTGTTCTTGACGGGTACGGGCTAGCCTCGGTACTAGCCGTCAGGGGTTTCTTATCCAAAGACTTTCTTTCCATCTCAGAAGCAATAGGAAGTGATCCTTGACGATCCTTCTGTTGATATGCTATGTGTGGAGGCTGTGTTTGTGGGGTTTGAGCTACACTCAAAGGCTTTCTTCCCAGATATGACATGTCTGCATCCGGCTCAGAGAGAGTTTGACTGGTATTTGACATAGTTCTGGAAGTCGCAGGGCGTTCAGCCTTAGGTGTAGTGGTATCATTCCCAGTATCTGCCTTATAAGATGCACTAGGTAGAGGGGTGAGTGGTGATGGATCTAAGACAAGCGGAATGAATGAATATGGCTCAGGATCACCACTGGGAAGCTCTGCTATATCAGAAGGATGATATATTTGTGAGTGACGATTGTTATTATACGGTCGAGGTTGCCGTTGTTCTAAAAACGTTAAAACCTAGAGAAACATGCAGAGAGCCTGAAGCATACCTGGATATGTGGGAGACAGCTCGGCCTTGATAGTTGGCGGAGCTGGTAGGGTCGGCGGGGGCGCAGTTCGCATGGGAGGCCGAGCCGGGCGGGGGGAAAGCTCAGTCGGGGTCTCTGAGTATCCCCCGGAACCACCAGACTTCTCATCATCATCCATGTCCTGTGGGATAGCCGGAAGGGATTTATCGAGTGCGAGCATAGGAGACGGGGCATTATTCGATGCCTGCCGCGCCGACCGCTGTTTTTTCTTCCTACGAGCCATTAGCGATTCATGGCAGCTCATACAAAAAATCCCTTGAGACGTTCTGGCATAGCGAAGATTCTCAATCTTCCTCTTGCAGTTTCTACATCGAAAGCACCCGGCGCAGAACGCCTGATCTCCGGTAAGAATGGCAAGGTCCTCAATCTTGTTCCCGCATGCCGTGCAACTGTATGTGCATTGGTTACAGATCAAAGACCCGTCTGCAAGCAAAAGAAGGTTGGCATCTGAATCCAGCAGAGTGCCACAGGTGTTGCATCGAAAGCAGTCGATGTGCCAACGGTTATTTGCTGAAGATCGAATTAGTATAGCATGGTATCTAAGATAAGATGCTGCAGGTTCATACCGAGTTCAAAGGCCTTGCCTTCTTCCAAGATCTGTAGACAACCTTTAGTAAACTGTGCAACATCACTGTGATGCGGGCCCAGCTGGGATACCCACCTCCCCGCATCCCTTACACGGGTATACAACATCGTCATCATCCTCCATAGGAGACCCGGGCTCAGGAGAGTCCATGATTGCTATTCCTCCACACGCACAAGCTTCAGCTTATAACCCACTAGCCCCTTTATATGCAGTCTAACTCCCTTCTCTCCTGTGTGTCGGAGTTGGGAGGTACTGAGGAGTTGTCAAGGTAGCTGTAGGGTTGCTTCGTTATAGTAGGGCAAGACCAAAAAAACAGGAGCAAGTTGGCACTAAAAGTCTATTAATTGGAAGTAAACTGGAGATGAGAATCTCGCTCTTTCCCAAGGCTTCAAGTGATCAAACTATCATCCCCCGACCTCTGAGGGTGCTGCAGAAAGTCAAAATGAATGCAGAAATTCTGGTTAAAAGACCGAAGCTCGGCAGGAACCGATTTCTGATTGAGAGCAACACGTATGTCCACAGGCTTGAAGGTACGGACGGTAATCGAGATGGAAGCTAGAGTGGGTGAGCGAGGGGTAGCAGAGAGCGATTTGCAGCAGCGACAAATGGAAATCTCCCACCGAACCACCCCTGGACGACTGGGCCGGACAAAGGTGACCGCGAGTTCCAGGACTGAGAGTGTAGGGCAGGTGTACAGAGTAAGGGCGTAGCAAAATCGAGGGGCGAGATTGTTTATTGGTAAAGCATCAGAGCCCCTGTGTATGCGCCCACTGGGGTAGCGTCGATAGCACTCTTATCCAGGCACATAATATTGAAGCATGCCCGCGCCCCCCCCCCCAATAATCTCGGTCCCTCCCCCCAAGTCTCGAGCCCTCTCTAGCCCCCCAATAATATAATCCCGGTTCAGCACCTGCAGTATGGTTTCAAAAACAGATTCTCCCATCCGAAAGGTGCTTCAAAAGCAGCGTGTTGTGTAATCTGATTGCATAATTCCCGCTGAATCTCTCAGTCACCACCTCAATCTACGCTGTAGTATCAGGTATATGAAGGATATGAGAAACGAAGACATTTGAAGCAAAATTTACTGATGTCGGAACGGCAATAGCTGATTTGCTGATACATACTAAGTAGCTACTGGTCAAATCAAAAGGAATGAATATGAATAACAGCTCCCTAGGTCTCTACGAGAGGTTGTGCAACCAGACTACTCCCCCTAGGTATATACAACATTTTACAAATCCCTCTAATACCTGCTTGCGGGCAGTATCAACTGTGACTTCAGTAATTGCCCCAGAACCACGGAAGGGGTCGTCCAACCACACTACCCCGGAACTGTAATCTGGCGGACCAAAACGGTGATTTCATGTAATCATGATATGACCCGCAGCCCAACGTCTACGGAAAGATTATATTGAATTTCCCCTCCCCAACCCAATCCCTTATCCCCTTACCTGTTTCGATCTCGGATATCATCCCTAAAGGCTTTAGAAAGATATAAGATCACCTATAATCTGTGCCAACCAGACACTAGACTACCATGATCTTCTAGATTATACATACTCTAGGCGATGCATCTGAATCACTTCATTAGGGACAATATCAAGAGGCGGTATTGCTCAGAAAGCTCCATGAGTTGCAATTGGGGGTACCGCCTTCCATCTCCTGGCTTCAAAATAGTGGGCTATCTAAGGAACCCCCAATCGAGGGGTTCAGCTCTCGATGTCAGGTATCGTTCTTCAATCCCGTTTCACGCTTTGGATTTGTAATGTTTCCGCCATTACATGACTCTATTCTGTAGTGTAGAGAAATCAGTAGATGCACTCATCCTCAGAAAGGTATTCATGTCCAGTGGAGTACATATTGAGATTGATATAAAACAATGTGCAATTCTAGTGTTCTTTTTTGAATTCTGTTGGTAAGTTAGGCGTAAGCCGACTTGATGAAATAATTGAAATTTGGTGAGCTTACCTGCAGAGTAAGTCCCGGGGAAGTAGCTAGGCTGTGTAGAGTCATATCGTTTGACCTGTACTGAGAGGCATATCAGTGGACGGCCCTGGTATTATATGGTGTACCTTCAAGCTGACTGTTTCAGTGAGGTAATCCTTGGACGTGTACAAAGATAAAGTTTGTACATGAAGTTAATATTTCGTCAGTATGATGGCTTAGCATGAGCTCCAAGTATATCTCCGGATATAATCGGATGAAAGCGAGACTCACAGTGCACGCGTGTCAATTCTGCATATCACACCTGCTCATCATCACTTTGCATGGCATAACCTTTCACTTCTCCTCTCCGTTTCTCGAAAACCCATGACAACCTGTAGCTGAAATTGAAACGGCCTGTGCTACAAGTACCCGACATCCAACGGTTTAACCCGAACAACCTCAAACAGACTCCATGAAACGTTCGGACGGGTACTGGCTTGCCTTGCCATATGCTCTCATCGGGGCGTTCAGCAGTCCTTCATAAGATACCCTGAGACAAAAAACCGTTTCGATTTCCCGTTCCCGGTTATGGGATTGTGATTGGGCTATTCGTTAAGCCGAAGCCACGACCCCCGATATCAGATAGGGAGCCATGAGAAAAAGTTCACACTACCGAGCCATGTCAAAATTCGCGCTGTTTTCAGTGGCACAAGCGTTTGAGAGCTAGGGCCAATAAGCAAGGTACCTGCTTAAGCGACAATGCTCGCGGCCCTGCACATAATCCAGCCATACGATTCTGCGTATCAGGTACCGAAACGGCGAACGAAATATAAAAAAATCCAATCAACACAAGATCACCAATCATATACCTAGAGGGAGCCATGATTTAACGACCCTGCATAGGGAAGCAGCTGATCATACATCTTGCACCAGTTTCGAGCACGGTTTTTTAGCACATACGGTGACCTCAAGGAATACTCCGAAGATGTAATTGGGAACAGGGAATGTAGTACCCAAGATTCCCCCTCTATCAAGAAAAAAACCTCAAGCAATTCAGGCATGACTCTCCCTAATTCTTCTTTTTACATGGAGTCATAGATACAGGATCGTATGCTCCTGCAAATTCGACTCCATTTAAACGTTTCAACCCCCATCCTTCGAATTTCGTTTCGATCTTTTTGCCACGGCGATCCTGGCACATTGGTTACCTTGCATCTGGGCATTAGGCATCTCATCCTGGTCAACGATCCCGTCCTGAAAACAGGTACCAGTGTTTCAGACTTGATTACTTGGCCTCCGCAGGACAAGTGCGTTTCTCCACATACATATCGGACTTGCCATCCCGTGTTTTTGGGATTCCTCAGAGGGATATAGAAGACCATACGGTACGTGAATTCGAACTGTAATTCCATCGGATTGTTCAATCCCTCGAACATATCGGAAGAGGTCGGTCGGGCTAATTTCGTTTGTCCCCGGAAATACATACTTGAACAGTTAAAGGTTCAAACTGACATCCGTAGTACGTATGTACATATGCGAGACGCAAAGCAATATGCATGCGTAAAGTTACTTACATGTAGCTAACCATGGAAAAGTTAAAAAAAGACATGGGAATTACAAAACACCTGGATAGATGGCCGCATGCATTGTGGGGCGGGTATGTGAACATGCGTCGATAATGCTTTGCTGCTCTAGTTTGGTGAAGTGTGAAGTAAGGTAACAGACATGGAAAGCATAAGCCGCGACGCACAATCACAAGTATAAGCGGGGCAGTCGATAAACATGCAACGTGAAGATTATTAACCACATATATTTGTATTTACAAGAAACCATAAGATCTTCTCCACTCCCTACATAGACAACTATTGTGGTGTTCCTTCTATCCGGCTGCTCACTTGTTCTTACTTGCTCTTGGCTCACGCCGCACATGCCATGCTAAAAATAAAGAAAAAAAAAAAACCGATCGACTCAACCATCCCCTCCGCGTCAACCATTTCATCCTCCATGGCCAACAAGCCCCCAATTCATGAAATCCCATAGGGCAAAGCAATGATAGAATATGCTCTAACAAGAAGAAAGCCCACTCACCTCATAGACGGCAGCGCGTGCAAACACAATACGCAGAGAAAAACGAGGAAAACGAGCGGAAAAAAAGCGGGTATTGACAAACGACTACGGCGAGACTGAGAAAAACCACGACACGTTGCGTATCCAATCCGAACCCACCATCCCACCCACCCTAACTGACTGCCTGCCTGCCAGATTCCCAAAAAAGCCCATGTATCGCTTTTCTCAAATTGAATAATGACAATGCAAACTTTCCTCACCCCAAACCATCCTGGGGCCAACGCGACAAACACCTACAGACTTTTCCTAACCAGTTTTCCCAAGCCCAAATAGCAAAAGAAAGAGAGAAACCCAAACATCTTTTTCACCCTAAGAGCTCAAGCAAAAGCCCAAGCCCATCATGCTTCAGTTAAATAAAATTTACTGCTCGTTGAACACAAGCCATGGGGATGATACTAGATGATTGATAATTGAAACCACTAGAAAAAAACGCCAATCAATAAAGATGCCCATCTGAGTCGTCATGCCATGTATGCAGAGAGTAGGAATAGAGGGGAAAAAACTAGACAGTTAGGCAAAGCAAAATATGGTACATATAAGGAAATAAAAGTAAGAAAAGACTGGTATCTGTTTTGTGAAGAAAAGCAAAATAACGAAAGGAATTTCATCTGACAGCTTCATTGGACGCAATAATTGGGAAAAGAGTAGGTGTCAAGAGTTAAGAGTCGGCATCAGGTACCTCGGCCGTCCTATGTTCGGGATAGAACTCATTCCTCAACCTAAGATCTTCGCAGACGTTCAAGGTTACCGAGAGCCCCTCCTGTGGGCCAGTCCCCGTCTCCGTCGTTAGCAGTAGGGGTCCAGATGTTTGTGGCATTACCACCGCCGGAACCTGAACTCGAGATGCTAAGCCGTTTATGGGCGGTTTCCTGGCCCACGGCCCCAATACTGTTCCTAGAATATTGCGAGGAGGCCGACCCTGTACTGCCGGAGCTGCCTGGTGGCCTTGAACCAATAGCATCAAAGGCGTTCATACCAGCTTCGTGGCGATTGAGCATGCGTTGAAGCTCAGCCTGTGCGCTAGCATTCACCTCTCCAGAAAGCCGCTTCGCCTCTTCAGCGCCCATTGGTGGAGGAGCGGTCTGCAGGACTTTGGAATTGAAATATGGGAAACATTCTTCAAAAGTATCGGACTTGGGCCTGGAAATACCTCCTCTCACGGGTTCAGAATTTATGCCCCGATGGGCCAGGAGTGACGTAAGGGTGTCAACAGCATCTTGGAGGTTTCCGGCGTTGTTGCGGGTATATGTGAAAGTAACGGCCTGAGTCTCCTTTTGACTGTCCTGGCCATTGCTGAAGTGCACTTCGATATTGAACTTCATTTTGATCGGGTCGATGATGTCACTCTGGAATGTATCGCTGTGTAATAGCTCCTCTAGCTCCATACACCACATAATACTCATTTTGTGTGTTTCTGGTACCAGGGACAAGAAATCGTTGACGGCATCTGGAAGTTGCCACTCAGGACCCTTGATTGTGACATTGTCACTTGCGTCTTCACTGCTGGGGAACGTAATAGTGCACCCCCATTTTCGCTCTAGCTCTTGCAGCTTGGTGAGATTTGTATTGAGGGCACGGTGGTAAAGCCTAGGCACAACAACCGTCTCCGTAACAATTTCTGCGTCCTATGAAAAAGGTCAATGACATAACTCACGGCCATATATCCACAGGAGCACTTACCACTTTCTGTACAGTATCCATAATTTCTCCCTTAACTAGTTCTAGATTAGCAGCGTTCCTAGCTGGCGTCCGAATCACGACATTGTTGTCCCCGATCAAATCTGCATCCAGCCAGCCTCCAGAACCTATCTCGCGTTCTGTTGGGTTCAAAAACTTCACATAAACAGAATATTTCTTCATGAGCCTTTGGATATGAGCTCCTTGAATTCCAATAATGCGTTTGTGGTATTGATCCGGAACGTAAAATGACACTGCCGCAGGTAGTTCTTGCTCGACTAGCTCAAGGCCCAACATTGCTGGCTCGTATTTTGAACCGACGACGCAGATGTAAAAGTTATATTCGTTGAATGTCTCGAACATGACCTGTACGTTCGACTGGGCCATGATTTTGTTGATTTTACCGTTCTTTTTCCCTGCAACGAACTCTTTATGCTCATTCGCAAGCTCGATTCTGACTCTAATCTGGTATGCGCTCTGCTTCACAAATCGAATTTCATTCGCAATCTCTAAAGCCAATTTAACGGCTTCATCTGACCCATGTATCTCGAAACCTCTTGCATTGTAGGAAAGCTCCGCACCGCTGTAGGCAGAAAGATCGGTGAGCATTTGTTGGACATCTTTGTCTGTTGGAGGTCGGAGTTTGTTCGCAGGGTTGTTTGCGTCCAATAACCACCATGATGCATTGTAGAACTGGCCGGTGATCTGCATTATCTGCTTGATCGTTTTCTCAACGTACATTGCCTCGCTACCCTGAACACGCATCAAACCCTTAGTCGCACCCAACGTGGGGAATTGCACGAAAGTGCCATTGGACTCCATGATCTTCTTGACCTCGTCCAACCTCTCAAGGATGATGTAGTCGGCTTTAAGCGTGGCTATCGTGACCGTTTTCGTATAGACGTTCAGGTTGAGCATCTTAGAGTCGTTAGTAGATTGTACCCAAATTCTGGAATAGTAGTCCTACCAGCTCGACCAGCATCCGTTCGGCCTGAAGAACGTCTTCTTGGGTATTGCCAGTAATGTAAATCTGATCAGGGTGCCTTGGACCTGAGTCTTTTGGCTTATATCCAAAGATAGAAGGGAATAAGTTTGGGAAGTAAATGGCAGTTCTCGTTGTCGCTTCGATCAACTTGACATTCTTTCGAGCCCTACCACATACCATAGGGCACAATGATACATTAATATTCGTAATGTGACCTACTTGTTTCAACTAGAACACCGCTCCGTTAGATATGTAACTTAAAAGTAGATTGTAGATATCCAGGACGTACTATGTCATCAATCATTAGGAGGATCTTGGTTTTTGCATTTTCAACACTCTCGGAGTCGCCATATATTTGCACTCTTAACCTCTCAGCTTGACGGGTATCGTTGACTTCCTGAGTTGGTTTAGTCGGCTTCAGGATAAATATATCCACTCCGGACCATCTTGCAACATTGTTAAGGTGAGCCTTGACAGCATTTGTTATAGTGCCGTCTGGCTGGTATATCAACTCACGCTCAATGGCTAATGTGCCACATTGCTTCATATCTGGTCAGCAATATATCCGAATGCCTTATGAAGTGAAAGATACTCACTAGAGAAGCTGGTAGAGATTGTAATATTTGCCCCCTAACTCGATATACTACGTCTGCATCCCCTGCCAAAGACACGTTCATCACGGCACCGCGCTTTTTCCGCTTCATGGCAGCTCTAGGTTCTGAAACCGTAAGAAAAGCCTTGCAGGTCCCTTTATTTGAGATGTCCCGGCATAACTTCCTTAGATTATCAAGATTCAATTGATGTACTGGAAGTTTATGTGTCCCCGTTAACGGTGTATCTTGTGGGTGCAACCATCTCTCTCTAGCTCCGTCAGTGGCGAGGACAATGTCGTCTTGATCCGGCCCGGGTATGGTTCTGAAGGGTATGGGAAAGCAAAAGTGCAATGGGTCTCTTGGATCAGGTAGAGGAGGTGAGATGGTATGGTGATGAGGATAGTGCGGAGGCAATGGTGCCTGCGACGGTATTGGGAATGGCCGGGCTGTAATCGGACTGGGTGTCATGTTGGGAGCGGATGGGGATGCCTTTAGTATCCAGGATTGTCGAGATGTTCAAAGCTAATGAACGATAATGCTGACTCGGTATAAAAAACGGACACTTCCAATGCAGTGACCAACTTCCGCCACGAAGGAGAAGCTCGTAAAGACCGGTTTCTGATTGTTTTCGTTAGAGCGTTGCAAGGGAATTTTTCCTTCTAGGCCGCACTTCCACGTCCTTTCAAGTTGACTGCGAATCAATGACGGTGGGTGACAAGGTTTGTAGGTTGGTTTAAGCGTGAAGCAGGGAGCAAACGTGATGGGCGAGCCGGGATTCAGAAGGAAAAGAAAGTAGGTGGGGCGAAGATCGTTGAATCGAAGAGGGGTATGGGTTCTGGGACCTGGGGTCCTATATATATATGTATGAAGGTGTCGTAATGAGGAACCAGGCCGACGCAACTTTACTGCGGTGGCAATTGCCGCAGAGCCTACTTAAGGTGCCCGTGGCAGAAAGTCAAGGTTCAGATCCGGATGTCACAATTGGGGGGAGTTGTTGCATCCGTCGCTTTTGCACGCGATAATACTGTTGTTCAGAGAGTATCACGACCAGACGATAGGTTCCGCATTTGCCATGGGCAATGGTTTGGCAGCGAGGATTCGAAGCACTGTCCAACTTTTTTTCACAAGGAAATGGCGGAATTTGCAACTCTGCCAATGTGACGAGAGCGAAGTAACTAAGTAACTAAGGAAGAAAGGAAAAAAAAAAAAAAAACGTCAAAGTGGTGTCAAAATGGTGTCAAGTGCAGAGCCGTTCATCGCACTAGATTAATTCCGAACAGGCTCCTCCGATGACCTCAGATACAGCAGATACAGAACAGATACAGCAGATACAGAACAGATACAGCAGATACAGAACAGATACAGCAGATACAGAACAGATACAGCAGATACAGCAGATACAGCAGATACAGCAGATACAGCAGATACAGCAGATAGATACAGCAGATACGGCCAGCGTTGTAACAATCGCTCGCCCACTTGTTCATGTTCCGTCAGGCCCCCGCAGGCTACGTTTATATGGGCCTACGGAACGGTGGATCAAGTGCAGTCGGTCGGGCGATGCTGTGGACAGCAATAAAGCGGCGCCTGCAGTAATACATATGTATCCAATACAGCCGGGTTGGGATCTGGGGTTCATCACGGTCCGTTCTAGTTCTACGGAGTACAAGCTGCTGAATTCTCTGGAAAATCTGTACATGTGATGATTTCCAGCTTCAGCAGTACATAATCTGGTAAAGCTACTCACGGGAAATTCACTTATAAAAACGCTGGAAATTTTGAAGTTTAAGTCTATTTTGCGATGCTGAGGCAAGCCCTCTCATCGATGACAACTAACTAAAGAAGACAAGTTATTACTTGAAGCTCGAACTTCAGCGAGTAAAAATATATAGATATTCATCTAAGTACTTAGGATTATGCTTATAACTCAACTATTTGACGTTCTCATTTCCCATGATCGATTGCAAACGAACCTCAGCCTGGTCAATTTTGACGAGCCGGAGCCCCTTCATTCAGGGTAACTACTCCCTTAAGTTCAACAGGTTTTGCTGGGCTCCCGCAACAAAGATATGTAGTAGGCCTTAGTTGTAGCCTGTTCTATTGAGCAGTCACTCGGAAGTACCTACATCTTTTGTAAGACATCAGGTTCAGGGTCCGTGTAATCCTCCAGGCCTCAGCTGGTTACACCAGGCTAAGACTTTGCTATCAAAATCCTCGCAATTGCAATTATTGACGGGTGCGGGTATATCAGAGTGTTATGTCTACTAGAGTAGAGCTCGTATTGATCTCACCAGTATACCTATGGGAAACCTTCTGCTTTCGGCTGAGGGTCCTTCTTTACACCAAAACTACCCGTCATAGAGCAGCAACAGCAACAACGACCAGGATCCTCACATTCCAATGACCGCTCTCGTTATCCCCCATAGATCTCTATATAGAGTACCCCGGCCCCGAACAATTCTGTCAGAACCGCTGCCAGTAAGGTTCACCGCTGTCTATGCGAATGTCACTGCGATAGTCAACTTTATAAGCGCCCAAAAAGGTTATATTTCAAACCGAGCTGCTAGCTTATATTTGGGGCCAACATATTAAACCTAAATTCCGCTAGAAATCCATGAGTCGAACTCTGCAGTAACTTCAATGTCCCAAGATAAACAGCAACCCGCCCCGATCGTTTTAACACTACTTTACAACAATGAAGCTACAAAGGTAAAACTTGAAGCAAAACAAAACTAACTATATCTTACACAGTGTAGTATCAACTTGAAAATCTATCGACGGCGGGGAGAGTACCTCAGATCATGGTATGTAGCGGGAGCCCTGCCATGCTCCTCGCACCTCGTGATTTGAGTAGCGTCTTTGCTCTTCCCCGTCCCTATATTTCCTGTGCTCTTCAATCTCCCTGTAATTTCTAAGTTCCTCTGCCTCCCTGTCTATCGCGCGCTCCCTTGGCTGGACATCAACATCTCGCTCTCGCACAGAAAGCTCATTTGCCCCTCTCATATAAGCCCTCTCCTCTACTCGCTCGGGCCTTGCGCTCATTGCCCTATATACAGCAGGTGGTGGTGGCAGATAAACAGGTGGTGGCGCTGGTGGAGGAGGTGGAGCGTAACTAGAGACGGAGATGCGATGGCTAAGTTCAGGTCGAACACTAGCTGAGCGCAGCAATTCTTCCTCTCTCACTCGTATAGCTTCGGGTCTGACGCTCCTAGCGCGACCATCGTGACCATCTCTAGGAAGTTCCCTATATTCCCTGTAATCAACGGCAGCGTGAGGTCGAGGGGGAGGGGCCATGGGAGACAACGGAGGGTAGAAATAGTCCCTCTCTCGATAGCTTGCAGATGCTACTACTCTTGGTGCCATACTGCCGTCACGAAATTCCCTGGGAAGAGGTGGTGGCGGAAGTTCTGCTAGGTAATGTGGTGAAGGCCTTGGTGCTGCATAGTATCTCCCTTCGTCGTAGTATAAATTTCGCTCAGAATTCGGGTAGGGGTGGTAATATCCTCTATATGGCTCAATGTAGTGCCCTGGAGGGAAGTGAACAGGATGCACGTGTCGTTCATAATGGTCCCTATGCGAGACTGGTGCTAAGGACTGAGCTCGCGATGCTGCACGTTCCACAATAGGTCTTATGACAGGAGTACCTTCCAGAACCCTCCCCGGGGAGAGCGACCGTCTGCGTCTATGAACCTCAGGGGATGCAGGGCGGCGTTCTGGAGCACGACTGGAGTGTCTCAATGGCTCTGGGGAAGGTGGATGGGGTATAACTGGGAGAGGACGTGGGTGTGGGGGAATTACATGTGGCGGGGGATGGTGGTGGTATGAGCAGCCATAATCATCATAAATCGGGTATCGCGCGGAGGGGTAAACACCACCATATGTTCTAGTGCTATATTCTGGTGGGGGAGGAGGTGGTGGTGGATACCCATATGGCCCACGATAGTAGGGATCATAAGCTGGGAGAACATGGCCTGCCGGGATAGTGTGGGGGTAAGGGTAGCGAGGAAGCTCCGGATATTCGTAATAAGATCTCCTACTGGAGTATCCTTCAACCCGCGTTGCTGGGCTGGCTGAACGTCGAGCTCTACCAAGAACTGAAGGTGGGCGGGTACCAGGTTCAGGCTTAATGGACGGGGAATGCCTAGATTCTTTGTGAACTGGCTCAAGAGGCCTCTCCTCGACTTCATCATCCCTAAGGTCAATGACCAAATCTTGTGCTGCCAACCTGGTAACATCAGCAGCAGCACGCACAGGCTGTGGAGCAACCGGTTCCTCCGTCCTAGTGGCAGAGTATCGTGGAGCCTGCATAGGTGACCTTGGAGTAGCCACTTCGCGAACACTGGTATGATGCATAGAAGCAGGGGCGCCGTCCTCACGACCGAATGGAGCTGTTGCTGGAGTCTTCGGGCTTGGGGTGTGTCTCGAGCGATCTATGTCCGCTCCCGCTTTTTGGGAGCCAGGCTCCTGCGGGATGCGCGGTCTTTGGTTGGCTGGAATATTGCGCGTAGAAGCTGGACCTGACCAAGTATTTAGTACCTTCCCTTTCTCCACTTCACTGCCATCTCCAAGAGTAACTGGCACCGGGGGCGGGCTCGTGCAATCTATTTCCATCATATCATGGTCCACGGGGCTTTGCTCCCCAGTATCAGTTTCTTTATCCACATTTGTGGGTGAATTGTCTTCATACTGTAATTGATCAACCGACGCAGCGTCCGAGTTGATGTCATCGAAGGATTTCTTTTTCCGAGACAGGTACCTTGGAGCAGTATTGGGTTCATGTACAGCAATATCGTTAACAAGGGATTGAGCCCGTGCTATAATGCTTGCCACATCAAGGTCATCATGATGAGACTCCCTGTTCATCTCCTCAGGTCTCAGACGATCTTCTAGCATCTTATTCTCTAGCTGCTGTTTCAGCTCCCGTTCAATTCGGTCTCGCTTCAGGTTATTCTCCGCTTTGATTAATACGTCGGATTTTGCAAGCAGAACATCGTTAATTTGAGGGTCCGCGAGACCCTGCGTTCTTACAGTTGCAGTTTTCCCAGAGGTATTTATCGGCCGGGGTACGCGGGGCCCTGGTGGGATAAACGGTCGAGTATTCTCTATCACCACTATTGACGGGGAAGAGGTGGCCGAGTGGTGAGCCTTCTGTGAAAATGCCGGGTTTGTGCTATGTGGTGGCTTAAACCGCGGATGCTTGTCTGCATAGACGGCATCTCGTAACTTCACAATCTTTTCCAGCTCTGCAAATTCATCAACAACACCCTGGCCGTGTACGCCATTTGACGGAAAGGGAAGATGCATTGTCGAGACTGCCATCACCTCCAGGGCCATTTGCAGATGGGATATACTAGATTTTGCCCCTGTGCGCTTGTGCGCTTGTGCCCTTGCGCCCTTGTTGTTGATTTCTCGGTGAGATATTTTGAACGAAGATTCTTCTCGAGAGCACGAGAGTCGGTAGACTGGAGATGAGCGAGTTGAGTGTTAGTCCTGGCTGACTCAGCGCCCGCTCGGCACTCATGGCCCTACCCTCATAAAACGACGGTATCTCTAGAAATACTGGTAACATTCCATGTGCCCTTCGATTCATACACTCAATCTACTGGCTCCCTACTTCGCATACAGAGGACCACATATATATCTAGGATTCCCATGGCAGTGCAATTAACCCGTCATCGCAAGCGTGAGCACCTCTTAGCTTTTGCGCCAGGCACTTCGGTTTACTAACCTCTCTGCAATATAGGCGAGTTGGCGGAACTGAATAGAAGAGCATGGGAGGGCCAAATCGGTTAGCTTTTCTGTCTGTCTGTGACGCTTGATGCGATGCTAATGGTGTCCGTAGATGTCTTCCAAACTCACGGATCCCTAGATTCATCTTTGAAGAAAAATACTGCAGTCATAAAGCGTTTACGAGCCCAACTTAATAGCGAGAGTCTTCCTACGATACTCAAGGAGCTTGCAACAATCTCTCTAGAAAAGTATCTCAGTGAAGTTATCTCCGCAGTAGCTGAAGGTCTACAGAAAGTGAAAACAGCAGCCGACATTGCTGCTGCTGTGGAGACAGTCTCTGCACTTCACCAGAGGTTCCAACAGCAATTCACCCCACATCTCACTTACGCACTTGCAAAAGGTCTGGCAACACCAAGGCCAGATGTCCTCAAAGCCCTTACGCCGGAACAAAGAGAGCGAGAAGAAAAGGAGCGATTCACCAGGCAGAGAGTACTGTTGCGAATAGCTGTGGAACTGTGGCTTGTAGGAGTAGTGCGAACCCTAGATGATGCAACCAGCGTAGACGACACCCCCGCAAAGCAAGCGGCCGGCAGCAAGGCCCCTACTGGAGCCAGTTCGACTTTAGCAGCCCCAATGCCAAAGAGGCGAGGGGATAAAGATGGGGAGACTGACCCTTTCCCGCTCGATGTGCTAAAGGACTTACTAGGAAGAGATCGGGAACACGCGAATCTTCCATTAGTAGTTCTCTTTGTGAAGAACTTCTCCTATGACTTGTTAGGTGTCAAGCCACGAAGTGCCGCAAGAAAAACAGTTGAGGAGGATGGCGCAACAACTGAAGTGGGTACTACTAAGAGTACGAGTGCAAAAGTTGCGAATGGGAACGAGCCAGGAGCTGAAGGAAACGATAATTACTCGTCCGCAGACGAGAACGATCCTCCACTGGTGAAAATTGAGCTTCAGAAGCTGTTCCGGAACGTCTTGGAACGCTACATCTCTTCTGTGCACTCACATATTTCTCGACAGCACAAGTATCTGCGAGAGCAAAACCAAAGAAATGCAGAAGCCTACATCAAGTCTGGTGAAGTTTTCGAGGACCGCCAGGCAAATTACGAGAAACTCTTGAGAGTTCAAGAAAGGTTTGTTGCAAATGCACAGGTTGTATCGGATGTGTTAGGGATGGAGATGCCTGATTTACCCACTGATTCAGCGGAGTCTGGTATTGGTGATAGCATCATAAGAGAAGGAGGCAGTATGTTCGCCACCCGTGGAGAAGAAGGCAGAGCGGGAATTTGGGAGGATGAAGACCAGAAGAAATTCTACGAAGATCTTGTTGACTTAAAGAACCGAGTACCTGGGATCCTACTAGAAGATGGTAAAAAGAAGAAGCCTACAGAGGGAGAGGAAGACAAATCAAAGAAGACTAATGGTACCACAAATGGTGAAGTTGCTAAAGCAGAGGCAGATCTTGCGGTAGTCAGTGGGGACGCATCAGAAGAAAAGGCGGAGGATACCTCAACCACAATTGAAAATAAGTCAATTGGTGCACAAGTGGATGCTTTGCTCATCCGGCTCCCTGAGCTCAACAATCGAGATTTAATCGACCAGGTTGCTGTCGACTTTTGCTTCCTCAACTCGAAAGCGTCGAGAAATAGGTTGCTCAAGGTTTTGGAGGAAGTGCCTAGAGGTAGACAAGATCTGTTACCGTACTACTCGCGACTTGTAGCTACTTTGAATAAGTATATGCCAGATATCGGTACCAATCTTGTGGGCTATGTAGGTTACTCCAGGACGATCTGCCCTACTCACCGTCTATTTCTAATATATACATATATCCATGAAGCTTGATAAAGAATTTCGAAGCTTGCAGCGAAGAAAGGAAAAGGAGCTTGGAGAGGTCAGAGCGAGAGTGCGTATATCTCTGATTCGAAATATGGTGTGGTGACTCTGACCAATTTCCATAGAATATAAGATATCTCTCCGAATTGACTAAATTCGGGGTCGTCCCCCAGCATGTCATCTTCCATTGCTTGAAAGTGGCAATCGATGATTTTACAAGAGTTAACATCGACATAATCTGTAACATTCTAGAGAATTGTGGACGCTATCTCCTGAGAAATGCAGAAACAAACCCCAGAATGACTTCCTTCGTCTGTTGCCCTCCCCCTGCGGGCTGTGATTTTTGCTGACGGAGTAAAGCTTGAAACCCTTCACCGCAAAAAAACTGCCCAGCACCTCGGCCCACAAGAAAAGATTCTCATCGAGAATGCTTTCTATTACGTCAACCCTCCGGATAGGCCTGCCATTCAGCAGAAGGAACGATCACCAATGGAGCTTTTCGTCAGAAAGCTTATATACCTTGACCTAACCAACCGGAACTATGTCAAGATCCTAAAACAGCTCCGGAAATTACATTGGGAGCTCCCAGAGGTGAGCTAGTAGTATCCTTTGCTCCTCTGATAGCCACTAATACTATCCCCTAGACACAAAAAATGCTTTTGAAGATTTTTACTAAAGTTTGGAAAGTCCGCTTTAACAATATTCACATCTTAGCTATTCTTGTTGGAGCTCTATCCAAGTATCACAACGAGTTCTCTATAGCAGTCGTGGATGATGTTTTGGAACAAATTGAGGTGGGACTAGAACAGAACAACTTCAAGCATAACCAGCGGAGGGTTGCCCTTGTAAAATACTTGGGTGAGCTGTACAATTACAAGATACTTGATTCTCAGGTTATTTTCGAATCCTTGTATAGGTTAACTTCCTTTGGGCACGAAAATGGAATTCCCAGGCCTGGTGTTGCTTGTCTTTTAGATATGTCGGATGACTTCTTCAGAATCCGTTTGGTGTGCACCCTACTGGACGTTTGTGGGATGTGTTTTGAACGAGGTTCCGCAAAGAGGAAGCTGGACTTCTTTTTAACATTTTTCCAGTACTACATCTACACAAAGGAGCCGCTTCCTATGGATGTGGAATTCTTGGTACTAGACACCTTTCAAGCCATTCGGCCAAATTGGAAACTCCACACCAACTTGGAGGATGCCGCGAAGGCTTTCGAGGAGGCAGTGTCGAAAACATACAAGACCCCAGATGAGAAATTACTTGCAGAACCAGAAGATGCTGAAGATGATGGTGATTCTTCTGATGAAGGGGAGGCAGACTTTGAACACCGGGAAGATGAGGAGGCTCAGCTCTCTGATGGAGATGAAGAGGGTGAGAGCCAGACAGTTGCTAGTGCGGAGAATGTACCATCATCCGACTCCGAGGAAGAGGAGGATATTGTCGTGCAACTCCGCCAGGAAGAGCGAGATCCTGAGGCAGACGCAGAGTTTGACCGTGAACTGGCAAAGATGATGGCCGAGAGCCTTGACTCCCGCAAATTTGAGCGCAAGCCTGTCTTTGACGTGCCACTGCCCATGAGACGTAGTGGCTTGTCTCGCGAGCCTACCATTGGAGGTGAAGTCACAGACGTCCCGCCGCCTACGCAGGCGCCTGGGACCATGGCCTTTTCTTTGCTCACTAAGAAGGGTAATCGTCAACAGGTGCTCGAATCCCTCACCAGCCGAAGTTCGATACACATACTAACAATCCTCTTAGACACGCACGGTGGAGCTTCCCTCTGACTCATCGTTTGCAATTGCAATGAAGACCCAACAAGAAGCCGAGCGCGAGGAACAACAACGCATCAAAAACCTTGTTTTGAACTATGAGCGCATGGAAGACCAAAATGATTCGGATAGTGAGTGCAATACCAAGCAAGCTCTTGCTCTAAACCTACGCTAATATAACAATATCAATAGCTGAGAGAAACGGTTTATTGGCTCCCTATAGATACGATAAAAGCTCTCGCAACACCCAACGAACCAAGAAGTTGACGTTGCAAGACGTTAACTGGTAACAGTCCATTGCCAGTCAATTTTTGACCAAAACAGCAACAGCCTAACAACACCTGTGCGACATGCGAATTTATGCCAATGGAATTGGCCATCATTGTCAGATTTGCAACCTTGTGTACAGAGGCAATGATTCACCTGCGTTCGAATACTGGATACGAAACGCATCCGATCTTGGAATGGAATAACCTAGCGTTGATAGTTCGAGCTTATTGAACATATGTGTCGATACTGGAGCAGGATCGATATGTTTGAGAAAAAATTTGCTATGTTGAGGCAGGGTGGTGGGTTTGTCTGCAGATCTATGAGCCCCTCAGGCTTGTTTGTGGAGTCGAGGAGATGAGATGAATGGATTTGGTTGCAAAGAAATCTACTCGTCCTACGGTTTGTTCTGTAGATGCTGATCCAATCATGCATCAGGTGGAACGGACATGCATAACACGAGCTTCTGGAGGCAGACATGATTGGTCCGATTTCGAATGTGGACTCACTTCCAATGGTACTTTTACTCTGGTGGAACTTTACACCCCCCGGAAGATGATGGAAGTGGAAGAGTTTTTTTTCGTTTTCGTGGGCAGTGGATTCCTCTTAAAATGGGTCTGGCAGACTTCATGTCCACACGCCTCTCCCTAGCACCACCACTGAGCTCTCACTGTGGGACGATACTTTTATTCCTTATACGTACTTTCTTCACTACAATCTCTCATTGACATCTCCTTATGAGTCAAATATAAATTGCTTCATATCTATCCTTGTCGTGCTTACCATATTCTATGACTAACGCAGTCTCACATACCATTGATATATGAATACAAAGATTCCATCCAGCCACCATTGCACTCATACCAACCATTCATCGTACTCTTCCAATCCCCCCTCCATACACCGTAGCAAAAGACGTTTGCTCAGACCTACTCCCGGGCTCCTCAATATCCGCCAAAGAACTCACGATTCTCACCTCCAATGTCCCCAAGCTCACCACCCCACCATCCGCCTTCTCCGCTACGTAATGCAGCTTCTGTCGTAAATACGGCAATACCCGGTCTGCATCTAGCCTCCCCCCGACCTCTTCTATCCTCTCAATCAGAGCTTTTGTAAGCGGGATCATGCCTTCCACATTTCCCCCTACATCCACCCCACCTTGCCCCTCCCCTTCATTAACCCACCTAGAAATCCCATGTCCACCAACCCTACACCCCGTAGCTTCTAAACCAGCAATCCACTCCTCGACCCCAATCCCCGGTGCAGGTAAACTCGGCGGGCCCAAAAACACCACCAATGCAAACGACCCATGCTCCATGCTCTCTCTCGGTGAGAACGAATATTGGACTTCCCAAGACGTATAATACTTGTCGTCCCTCACCAGAAATGGATAGGAAGGAGAAAGTAACGAGTGCAGCGGCGTCAACGGGGGCGCATAGAGAGGGGTTTTTGGTAACCAGCTTGGTGTACTTCGGGAAGCTAGATGCCCCGACACAGAATTGTTAGCTGGTGGTAGTGCGGGTTGTCACATGTTCCCTGAAGTTAGGGCAAGGCTTACATTGCGTCCGGATGCTCAGTCTCCTAGGTGGGGGTCGGGTACGGCGAGAGTTTTGACGAGAGGGGAGAATCTGTATTTCAGCTGCAGGAGTGGGTTGCGGGTCCTGGAGGGCATTATCCTGAACTACGACCAGTTCATCACTAAGTATATCGTATCTATGCCGGGAGGGTTCTGTGGTGCCAAAGGAGATGGTTGTCCTGCGAGGAGTACCAGTTGTAGGGGTAGGAGCAGGAGGAGATGGTTGTGGCGGGGATTGGACAGGTGAGAAGGGAATATTCGTATCTGATAGTAGTGATTGCATAACTCTGAATATCTAATTGCGACGTCCTGAGGAGTTTGGGATTTTCTTTTTTTTGTTTGGGTAATAAATTCCTGTTTCGGTAGTGGGCTTAACCGAATCGGGACATACGCACGAAGAATTCATGCAATATTCTTTGTACATATGCAGTAAAAAATGGAGTTTGTGAGATTCATCTGACAAAATAGTTTGGTGCGCAGAGGATCAGTGACAAGTTGTGGGAAGGAAAGACAGATGACGGGGTTTATAATAAAGCACAATGGGGCGTATACGCATCCGGATAAGCCCGCATCGTAATGAAGTGTCTCGTCCTAAGCTGGTGCTCGTTATTCCAGTGACAATAGTAGTATTTCTGATTGAATGTGGAGTGCCACTGCTTGGCTGACTGGCTGATCGGAAGCTGGGGTATTGGTATAAGTAAATGGTGTCAGCAGTGCTGCTGATGCATAATTGCGATTGGTGGTTATCAACACTACCAGATTTCTTCAGTGTCACCGTCTCTTGTCTGGAACTCCCGAGACATGTCCATAACTTATTTTGGAATGAGTTGTGGTGCTGTTTCACAAGGACCGGATCCAAAGCCGAGTAGCCACGGTCCGAAGAACGCAAGCTTGAACCACCCAGGGTTGACGGATCACCATGCATTACATGCATTGCATACATGTCAGTGAGGATGTACATGTCAGTGAGGATGTACATCTCAGAGGGTTCAGGTATATTTGGTATCAAAGCTTTGGCCCACATGCAAGTTGAGGACTACTTGCAGATAGCGCTGTAGCTTTTTGCGGCGTTAATAAGTGTGTGGAGATAGTTTTTCAGCCCCAATGGCTCTGTTCAACATTATATACATATAACATTCCACCATGACTCTTCCCTTGCCTCTATATCTCTATTGTATTGTTTTCATATCTCCTTTCTAGGCTCAAACTGGCGCTGATGGGCTTTGCGTTCTAGTAGCACCTGGTTAAGAGCCCGTTCCAGCTCTCCTGCGAGCCCCGGAACTTGTAAAGCCTTAGCGACCTAGTGAAGCATATTAGCGTTCTAAAAAGCGTCTTGGAGTGTTGGGCTATACTTACCATTTGTGCGTCGTTGTCATTAATGAGAATTGGATCTGAATTCGAGCTTTTCGTATTTCCGTAAGTCTGGGGCTGCTCCTCACATCTTACCTTATTCTTCTTGTATATTGCGTCTAGTTCCATAGAAGGGACTGGAGCAAGGAGATTGTTCATCAAGAGGAATTCTAAATGTTTACCTCCCTCAAGTGCTGCAAAACGATATCAGCAAACTCGACGCCAATATCTCGGGTACTAAGCTAAGAGCTCACCCTTCCAATGTGAATACGCTCGAAATGCTAGGTAAAAGAAGGGAATCTGAAATCTGTCAGTTTGTTTCGTGCCACCATTTTCCATGTCAGTAGGGTTGACTATGCATACATTCGGTATTCTGCAGTATATTAGCTCAATCCTCATTCAGGGAGTTATAACAAGTTCAGGTGCCATACAAGGGTACTAAGGCGAGTGGTGCTACTATTGGCATTCCAATAATGCTCCACCACAACCGGCTCCGATGTAATGCCGCCCGTTCGGTAGCCAGCTGCCGTATTATCGAAGGTATATCTCTGCCATGAATGACCGACGGAGGATATATCACCCCAATTTTCGCTTCCTGGAGCTCTGATTGTTTCTTTCTACTCGACAATGTGGGTATTGACTTCAGTCCCCTGTTGGTCCGGATTCCGTACCCATAAGCACATGTCCCGCTTACTCTGCATGCCAAAGCCGAAATCCTACTTACCACTCTTCATAAGGTATCCTTCTGAGTGCTTTGTTTCCAGTCTCGACCAGGGTCCGTTGCCATTTCTTTTCTCCACGCTCCTGAGAACCGAGGCCGTTTTGTTAGGAAGAATCATGGAATTTGTATGAGGTTGAACATACCCATTGTGCCCATGTTAGTGCCGCTTTGCTGCACCACTGGATGTCAGCGAAAATGTGACAATATTCATACCGGGATCACTTTCCTTGTAACCCGATCGAGTAACGACGGCTTCTCTGCAGCGAGCTTGCCGAGTTGTTGAGCATAGATCAACGCCCGCCGCTTCGTTATGGGAATGAGGAAGAGCTTCATCGCGACCAGTCCCACTGCCAGAGATGGGTGCAAGAGGTTGGTTACTGTATTTGGGTATGAAGAGAAACAGAGATCGCAACTGGCGCAAGAGGCCGAGCAAAGCAGGACGGCTCTCTCGAGAGCGCAGCGTCGGAGTTGCAGACGAGCCAGCTAGACAGAAGTTTGGTTCCAAGGTACTGGCAACGGTTCCACAGCCTTTGTATACAGAGGTAGGTACATTGACATAGCATGAGACTGCAGCTGTAGATGTATGCGAACTGGGGGGTGCAAATTGACGCCTCACGACAACACAGCCTGGGAGGACTGCCCCGCGGTTGCCTCAACAGATGCTCTCCGAATTGGCCTGGCCTACGTTTTGTGTTCTGTGAAAGGGATTTTCAAGAAAACGAGCCAAAGACTGACGTAAGGATGCAAAAGCAATTGCTAGGCGGCGCTGATGCTAGGGAATTATCTGCTGATGCGCTTCCTTGTTCCTGGTTTCGCCGCAAAACCCCTGCCAGCCAGAGATGAACATGCTTACTTGTAGCCAACCCCTTTACGTCGTCGTTCGTTTGAGGGATACAGTACAGCAAGGGAGAGTGATCCACAGACAGCACCGCCACGAACTGCACATGCACAGTAGTACGGTAACTATACCTACAGGCCAACTCGCGAGCAAACTGGACTTGATCCTTGGACGAAACCGGGGTCAGGCTAGGCCAACTTCCAACTGCATTCGCTCAAGTGAGAAGAGTTCATGGTAACTCAACATCTCGTTTCGTTGACTTCCAGCCCTTCCCAGCTCCGCCTCCGAACTACCTAAGGATACATCTTCACGCAGCTGGGCAAGGGCTTTCACAACCGCTAGCACTACGACAAACACTACTATTATGGCAACCATTGTAGTCAATGACTCGGAGCAACGTCCGCCATCCCTGGCCTCGCAGGAGAGAAGGATGGATGGGCTTGGCGGATCTATGAGTGGCCGAATGTCTTCAGCTGGGAACTCATTTTCCTCACGATCAGTATCGTTCATGGAAGGAGGTCAATGGAAAAATGTCAGGACGTTACCAAGTTAGTATCTTCCCTCATCGCTCTCTCTCACGCGACTAATTCCTTGAATTAGCGTGGGTGCAACGTCGGGAGGAGGAGGATGAGGACGAGCCAGTGCGACCATTGTCACAAATCTCAACACCTCCTATGGCGCATCGGAGGCCTCCAGAAAGATCCGCTCACGACGCCGACAGAGAAACAGCCCCTTTCACGGTATCACCGGTGCCAGAAACTGCTAGCCGATGGCGAACCTTTGCATATGGGTCTTTGGTGCCTCCGCCTACATCTCACTCGGAGAAGTTGAAGAAAGACGACAACTGGCTTGACGAGCAGGGGGATCTTGATGGGCCATGGTTGGCGAGCAATCGAGACCCCGAGAATGACGGTGGTTCTCATGATGACGACCTGCTTTTCGTCAGTGCAAAGACCAGGAGACGGTGGCACAAGAGGATTTATGTATGTTGATGTTCAGAACCGAAAAGTGAATTCCTAGGTCAAAACTAATTTATGCTATGTTCACAGATTATGTTGCTAAACAATCCTATGGTGCCTCTGACGTTTCGGGCCATCATTTGGACTCTATCCTTGGTCGCCCTTGCCCTCGCAGTCAGTGTCTTCCAACATAGCAATGACTTTGAAGTGCCGCAAAAACCATCCACCATCATGGCTATCGTAGTAGATGCGGTTGCCTTGATATACCTCATCTGGATTACATATGACGAATATTCAGGGAAACCACTGGGGCTGAGATCCCCAAAGGCCAAGATGAAATTAAGTAAGAACTCGCCTCTCAAGTTTGTATTGTACAGATGGTGAATTTACTAACTTATACAGTCATGTTTGACTTGTTGTTTATCATTTTTGATTCCGCTAACCTATCACTGGCATTCGATACACTTTTTGATACCAGATGGAGTTGCCGGAGGCTAGTTGTAGCAGACGAGAATGTACGTCCTCATCGAAAGCCAAACCTGTATGATGCATTGCTAATTTCCTTCTGTTATAGCTAGCGAAGACTGTAGAACCAATTTGTGCCCGTCAAAGAGCCCTCGCTTCATTCTTGTTTTTGGCGTTGTGCGGATGGATTCTTACGTTTACCATTAGTGTTTTCAGGTATGCCTCCATCTTGCTTCTGTACTTGCATTTTTTAATGATCTGTCTAGGCTTGTCGAGAGAGTTTCAAAGGCTTAAATGGGCTTGTTATGAGGCGCCGAGTTCGTAATTTATAGTCAGGTGAAGGTACATACCTGTACATTACATAGATCATATTCTGGTTTGTCGACATATTGGGTATTAAAATATTTCCTCCTTATTCAATTATCCTTCAAGGTATGGCGTTTTTGCAAATGGATCGGATAGCAGTTTATCAACTGGAGAATATTTCTTTCTTTGTTTCCATTTGTTGTTTACCTTCGTCCCTCGCATTACTTTGTATAACATGTTTTACTACGTTCGTGTTTGTTTAGAGTACTTTGGTATTAGCCTGACATGGAGAGAGTAGGAAGTCATAGGAAGAAGGGAGGTTGTTTGTAGTCTGGTTGTCAATTTTTTATTATCATTTATGCTGCCAATAAATGTTGAATCCTGGATTATCAGAGTGTCATTCTTGAGCCTCATAGCTGCGTATTTGTGGCTGAATCGCGGCTGCGAACTGTTGGTCGCAGTGGGGTTATGACAGATTTAGACGTTACCTCTTAGCCGACCTCTAACTCTCAAACAACATCAATCTTCTCACTCACTACAACATCATTTATCCACGGCCAAATCCGGGGGGCTTAGAAGCGGCGTATTGTCACCAACATTCCCCTCAATACAGTCTCTCCAGCTCCTGGACCCAGTGATACATCACCAGCTTGCCGGTGTTTCCAGCCTGTTTGTCCAAACGATGGCGTTCAGATCTGTTCAAGTACCTAACAGGGAGGATCTCGGTTCAACGTGAGTTGGGCAAATCCAGGCATTGCGTGAAGAAAAGCTGAACATCACAGATGGTCTTACTTAGAAAATGGCATCAACAAGATTATGCTAGATCTTAAAAGTGGGGTGGACATGAAGACTGTAAGAGATCTCAAGGTTACATCCTCTGAAAAGAATGACAACTAATGTTCTGGTGCTTCTGGTAGTATGTCGGTGTTTACACGTGCGTCCTATTTAGCTGCCTTGAACATCACAGTACATCCTAACTCAGTCTCTAGAGCGGTTCACGACTTCTGCACTTCCCAGAAAGCTGTCCACTCCGCACCATCATTGACACCACATGCTGGGAATGTTCATCGAGGTGGTGAGATCACTGACTAGACTCTCAGAGCCTTAGCTGACAAACGGCCAGCACATCTCCTCGGCGAGGACCTCTACAATAATCTCATCAATTATCTCAAACGCCATCTTACGGGCCTCAAGGAGGTAAGCGGAAGATATTGCGGCCCTGGGTACTGGTTGTTGCTGACCAGGTCCTTTGATTGTAGGAATCACATAAGCATGCAGATGAAGCTTTATTGAATTTCTATATTCGGGAATGGAAACGATATACCACCGCAGCAAAATATATTAATGATTTATTCCGTTACCTAAACCGACACTGGGTCAAGCGGGAGATGGAGGAAGGAAAAAAGGACATCTATGATGTGTACACAGTGGGTAGCTTCATCCAGGAATATCTGTGGTGTTCGCTGATTGAATATCTATAGCTGCACCTTGTCCGATGGAAGAAAGACCTGTTTGATGATGTGCAGAAGCACGTTATGGATGGTGTTCTGGAGCTTGTCAAGAAGCAACGAAATGGAGAGACCATTGAGACTGCGGTCGTGAAGTCGATAGTAGATTCTTTTGGTGAGATTGATTTTGCTATTACTATTTATATATACTTACTAATGAAGGTAGTGTCCCTTGGCCTCGATGAAAATGACTCCTCTAAATCCACGCTGGACGTCTATCGTGTCTACTTCGAGAAGCCGTTCTTAGAGGCAACTATGAACTACTATAGGACGGAATCGAAGCACTTTGTTGCTGAAAACAGTGTTGTTGAATATATGAAGAAGGTTGGCATGATCTGCCCCTAACTTGAGGTCTGGCTAATGGTTATTGGCTATTGAACAGGCGGAGGCCAGGCTTGCCGAGGAGGAAGGGCGAGTCAAGATGTATCTTCACCCTGAGATCATGAACCACTTGATGAAGACATGCCAAAAGGTCTTAATTCAAGAACATGCAGCACTGTTACAGGAAGAGTTCCAGAACTTGCTTGATAACGACAGGCAAGATGACCTTGCACGGATGTATAGTCTGCTCTCCAGGATACCAGAAGGCTTGGAGCCATTGCGGCGGAAGTTCGAGACTCATGTACGCAATGCAGGTCTGTCCGCTGTTGAGAAAGTAGCAAATGAGGGAGGAGATGCTTTGGATCCGAAGGTGTATGTGGATGCCCTACTCGAGGTTCATTCCCGTTATCAGAACCTTGTGAACGTGGCGTTCAAGGGGGAGGCAGAATTCGTCAGATCTTTGGATAATGTATTTTTGCCCTTGCACCTTCATGATACATAGCGAAGGACTATTAACACCTCACATCTAGGCCTGCCGGGAGTTCGTGAATCGTAACGTGGTATGCAAGTCAGCTTCTACAAAAAGTCCTGAATTGCTTGCCAAATACGCCGATTCGCTCCTGCGAAAGAGTGCGAAGAGCGCCGAGGAAGCCGACCTGGAAAACAAACTGACACAGATAGTAAGATTTTACCTCAGCCTAGTATTTCTTCGTACGCTAATATATTGCAGATGACCGTATTCAAATATGTTGAGGACAAAGATGTATTCCAGAAGTTCTACTCGCGCATGTTGGCGAAGAGATTGGTGAATTTCACCTCAGCATCTGACGATGCCGAGACCAGCATGATTGGGAAACTGAAGGAGGCTTGTGGGTTCGAATATACAAATAAGCTCCAGAGGATGTTCCAAGATATGCAAATCTCCAAGGACCTTAATGATTCTTACAAGGAGTGGAGCGCGAAGGACCAACCAGGGGAGGCACAAAACGGTGTTGATTTCAGTGTGCAGGTAAAAGTCCATGTGTATCAAGGAATGTTAGAGATTTTGACATGGTTGTAGGTTTTGGGTACATCGTTCTGGCCCTTAACCCACCCAATACCCCGTTCAACATACCTGAGGTCATTACCGAGACGTATACTAGATTCCAAAAATTCTATGATCAGAAGCATAGCGGAAGAAAACTCAACTGGCTATGGCATCTATGCAAGGGCGAATTAAAAGCAAGCTACTGCAAGTTCAGTAAAGTGCCATATACATTCCAGGTCTCTACATACCAAATGGCTATTCTCTTGCTTTTCAACGATGCCCTCACCATCTCCTACGAAGACATCGAGAAATCCACCAACCTAAGCAAGGAGTACCTCGACCCCTCGTTAGGTGTATTCCTGAAAGCGAAAGTTTTGACAATAGAACCCGACAATTCTAAGCCAGGCCCTGGAACTTCGTTTACTCTGAATCATGACTTCAAGTCCAAGAAGATCAGGGTCAACTTGAATATCGCGGTTAAGTCCGAGCAGAAACAAGAGATCGAAGATACCCACAAGACAATTGAAGAGGATAGAAAGCTATTGATGCAATCTGCAATTGTGAGGATCATGAAAGCGAGGAAGCAGTTGAAGCATGTTGTGCTGGTCCAGGAGACAATAGCACAGATCAAATCCCGCTTCACACCCAAAGTCCCGGATATCAAGAAGTGTATTGATATACTGTTGGAGAAGGAGTATTTGGAGAGATTGGATGGAGAACGCTTGGGTACGTACTTACAACATTCAGTAAACAGGAGCCTGGCTAACTTTTGGTTTCTTCTGGTGAATAGGTTACTTGGCTTGAGCACGTGATGTGCGTGGGGCTTGTCTGTGTTCGTAATGCAGTAGGAGTTTTCTTCTTTAAATTGTGCATGTTAAGGGCATCAAAATCTAGCAAATACTTCTATCTTTGGAGTTGGCCTTGCTGTAAAAGAAGTGCAATGAATGGCGTGCTTGTCTGTCATGATGGGGCTGCTGGTGGTTTTCTTTTGCTAATTCTTTTCTTTTGTATAGCTCGTTTAGCTTTATTACGTCTCTTGCTACGTGTGAAGAATTGGCCTAGAGCCTGGACATTGGACGAATATAATGAGATTACTTCGACTACTAGTCAATACTTTACGGTTTGTAGGACTTGATTTGTAAATTTGTGATTCGCTCCATGCAGCAGGGCTTGGTGGAGGTGCGAATTTTCTTGCTAAACGAGGGTGGCAAGTTCTGAGTGGCTTGATGATCACCGAGATACTCAAATTGTGTCGTGTCACATTGATACAATTGCGCAATTGGTCTCTTTGATTCTGTTTGTGCCAGTCGTTTGGATCGATCTTGTGCAGGCAGGCGCTAGATCGAGCTGCAGTGGTACGCACAGCATGCTTCTTTGGACAACAATTCATATTGCTTGAACTGTGCTTCTGGTTTCGGTACAGTTACAAACACACCTCTGACAGCTAGTTTTTAATTATGAGACGGCTTTATTGTAAATCTGTGTAGGTATATATGTGTACTTGTGGAGGTTCCAGCTCTGAATGATGGGTGGGGGTGGGTGGGGGAGTGGAGGAAAGGTTTAAATAAGTAATGTAGGAGGGGAGGGAAGGGAGGGGCTTTCTTGGTTCGCAAGGACACGGGGAGGCAGATCCCTCATTAGATCAATTTGAGAATTGAACGTTACTCCCCCCCACAAATATTTTATCGTTTAGTTTAGTTAGGGTCAGGATATATGTTGAGCTATAATCATTATGAAATGAGCATGTTGTTTCAATAGACAGGGTCGCAAACAGCAAATGGTTTCAATTACCTTGAGAAGGTTATCACTATCATCACCCATCTCATGTAGCGAATTGTCAGTATCTATAGGCTAACTACAGTCACCGAATTTGGCTATTACAACGCCAGCAGTTCCAGAGCATTCATAATCTCAGCAACGCTCACAAACCCCTCTCCCTATTGTAAATGCCTCTAGGATCTCTACTCACATCCTCCTCCATATATAGCTATATAATACCTTATGGGTCCTTGATATCATTACCAACAACATGAAGGTATACGCTATCGTAATAGATATACTGCATACATGATAAAGGGTCCAACAATATATGCATAACAACTAACGATTTCCTACACTGTCAAAGCTATGATCGAGCTATACTCATGAAAGAATACCCTTAGCACATTTTCCCGTATATTCTGATGCCTCATACCTACCATCCTCAGTTCCCTGGCCAACCTCGATCATAGCCCTTCTCCCTTCCGCAGCCGCTGCATCTATACTTCGAGCTCCCTTACAGCCAATATAGGCTTGATTGAGAGCCTAAGGTATCTTTAGCAGATTCCTCAATCGTACTTTGACCCCTGCCCTAACTCATCAAGATCCACCCTATTAAGCGATTAGGGAGGATCCTGAGCATAATGGAGGCGTTACTTTAAACTATAGTAGCAAAGTCCTTAAGTTCTTGGGTATGGGTAGCTCCCTTAATTTGATTACTTAGCCCAGTGACTAGGAGAATAAGAAAACCTTTAGAGGGTTTTTGAGGTGGGGGTCAAAGTAGGATGTCTCGCAAGAATTAACAAATCGCTCTTGTGAAACTTTTCGAAGGTGATTTAGGCTCTTGATCAAGCTTATATTAGTTATGAGAGAGCTTCAATTGCAGGTACTGAAGCTACCGGAGACAAGGGGGGCTACTACCAAAGAGCTGAGGCCCGTAGAGCTGCTGTAGTTACTGGGTTCCTGAAAAACATGAGGAGGGTGCTTAGAGCTTTCACTGTACTGACCCGTGAAGCGAGACCTACCATATGTAGCGAGCATCATTGGAGCTAGTTTGCTACTAAATTGAATACAGAGGTCTTCTAGAAACAATTCCGCAGCCAAGTCTCGACGGTAGACTACCTCCCGCACCTTGCATGGCTTGTGAAAGTATGCAAGGTGAGCTCAGAAATAAACTTAGAACAAAAAAGGGACAGGTCGGGCTTATAGCCGGGGTCTATTGGTAGCCAACTGCGAAAGAGTATACGGGCGGCTATCTCTATAATAATTTAATACTTGAGACCCATTCTAAATGCGGAAATTATGGGGATAAGTTATGTGTGGCACAAGGAACAAATTGAAATGGGCAAAAGTGGTTGGATAACGTTAGAAAGGACTTGTAGCCAGGACCAGGGTGTTTGGAAGAAAGGTGGGTGTGATTTTGTAGTGTGGGTAAATCTATCGGAGATCTTTGAGCCTGATGCTGGTATGTACATTGAATGGTAGTTGGTGGATAGCTTGGATAAAGACTTATGTTCAAAGACAAGTGGCTTAACTAACAATCGTGTCTCCAAAGAATCTTCCTCGGCGAGGGAGACAACTAGCAGCTGTTTGGTAAAAAAGCAAATACCTTACATATGCTCGTAGCTGTAGTTTTGTATTTAGAATATAATAGGCGAACGTGGGTACTATTCCAGTAAAAGCGTAACATATGCGGTTTCGAGTATGCTGAGCCGAAGAGTGACCCCCATGCGGTACGTCTCGACATGACAAAAATCCTGTGAATGTGTTGTAGTGTGAGTGACGTTTTCTACAGGGGCAAGAGGTGGTGTATCAATCAATCATTTCTGCAAAGATCATTCCAGGTCAGTACGAGAATCTTGCTTTTTTTCGGAATTCATGCGTTCTAAAAAGTACGTATAAGGATTAAACCTGGTTCAGAGAGCGGGCTGAATCGTATTATGCCAAAAATTCCTTTAATATTCTCGTTTTGAAGAAGCTTGTAGTTGAGAGCTCAAGTGGTTTATACGCTGACAGAATCAGCGTCGTTGAAGAACAGTCACGGGGTCTATGCCAATGTAGTCTGGCTAAGGCCAATGCGACTGTGGGGGAGCAGCTGACGCTAACTGAGCAAGAAGCCCAAGCGGGCTTATTTTAATTTAGGGAATATCAGAAAGTCTCATTCAGAAAGGGCTTATCTCGACTCAGCAACTGTAGCTCACAACCTAGCTATCGGACACGAGACTATAGCCCATGCGTAGGCATCAGCTCTTGCGCTATTCCAATTGCACTGTAAGTCTTGTACTAGCCCCTCGGTAGATGTAAGTTTATGGTTTCTTCACCCGCGCTTACAAGCTTCTTTGTCGATAAGGAGAAAAAACTTTTTACCCCGTGGGGATGATGGATAAGGAATTGGGCTTGTTGGAAAGGGTTAGAGAGATTTGGACATCGTCAGTCGATATACACACGAAGAGGATTTTTATATTGAAGACTTGCCGAAAAAAATAACCAGAACCACAGGGCGTATAAGTTGCTGGGAAACCAGGGATGAAAATGCTGGCACTGCCAACTGGCACTATCAACCGAAGTTCCCATATTGTCATGTCAAGTAGTCTCGAACCACTATTAAGATCAGTATTTTACCTACCCCAGGCTTTTCAAGTGATTACAAGGGCATTAAGATATTGGAACTGATGGGCACAACTTTATGCAGTGTGTTCCTAAAACTCTCTCTTGTTAATAGCTAGGCCTCTCACTCCTGATGTCCTAAGCCTTGTGTTAGCTACTATTTTATATTCACAACAAAGACAGAAAGGCTTGTCGGTAGTTAAAGAGAACGCTCAGTATTATGTAAGGATGATATGTACATATATATCAGCTATGCGAGAAGTAGGTCAAAGAAGTCAGCAATTCGTTCCAGAAGGGCTGATAGACAAGGGGTACTCATGACTTGTCGAATACATGTACAGGTACTTCTATGGAAGCTAGCCCTACCAAGATTAGCAAGACAAAGCAGCCCAGCTGTGTGGCAACGTAGATTGAACAATGAAAAGGGGCACTGGAGATTGTCGCCATCCACGCAGAGCAAATGTGATCCAAGTACATTTGGTATTCCATCCAGCTCAGAGGGCATGGGTTCAACCGGAGCTTAGTGCAACGACTGGGTTTAGCAACAGCCGTGCCAGTCGCTTGAGCGGCAGCCAGCTCTCACCTGGCCAATATTAGTAGAATGACCACAGCACACGGTGAAGCAGGCAATCGGGCAAGGCTTCAGGCAGCTCTTTTTCGGGGATACACGAGGATGCACTTTACTATACGGGATCGGGTACATAGGGGCTGGGAAGCTTAGTTATGCAGGGCCCTGTTGTGCCTGATTTTGGGTGCTGGACGGATGGGAGGGTGTGCAGGCTGATTTGATGAGATTTGATTGATTTGAAGTCTGGTTGGTACTGATATATTAATTATTATCCATAGAGCACTGGGCGGTTCAGCATGGGTGGGGCTGCGACAGGCTGCGACAGGCTAAGGCTTACAGTGTTGGCCAATTACATGCGGCACTAGGCCGGGAACCTCAAACTAATGGTCTGAAAAAAAGTCGGGCCAAGAGAAGCTGTCAGTTGACGAAAAAAAAAAAAAAAAGGGTTTAGCGGCAGCTTCCATCATAGGCATTGCAAACTTTCCCAAACTTTCGCCTCTCCGCCTTCGCCCTAAGCCCCCCCTTCGCTTTATAAGAGCACCCCCGTCCGCCCCAACTGAACCTTTCGTTCCCAGACATCTCTACTCTCTCCATCATTTCTTCTTAGATTTCCCCTTGTTGTACCTCCATCCTCATAGAAAAAGGTCGGCAACTCGTTGTTTGTGTTTCTTGTTTCTTACCTGCATCCACATAGACCCGGAACTAGATTTTCCCTCGGATTTATCGTTTTCTGTTCTTTCAATTCAGTAATACTCCCTCACAACACAATACTTTCACGCCTTCAGAGCCACACAATTCTCCATCACAAAAATGGCCCCAACAGTCGATATGGTTTCCTCAGTCGTTGCTTCCGAGAACCAGAAAGCTGTCAAGGTCCTTGATGAGTTGATGAGCAAGCTCTCCATCTCAAAGACCGCCGATGAAATCTCCCACGCTTCCAAGAACCTTGCCACCTTCTTGAGTGGCCCTATCCAGGAGCATGATGTTCCAACCAAGTAAGTTTTCACAGTAGTTTCTGTCTAGTTAGTGACTCACAGGCTAACAATCCTCCCAGGACCATTGAGCAACTGAAGAAGCAGCTCGCAAACAAGAAGGATGCAGCCGTCCGGGAACGTGCCTGCACTGCTCTCAAAATCATCGCTTCTGACGACATGTACGCAGGAGTTGAGCCGTACTTGGTTTCCCTTTTTCCAGCTGTCCTCGCTGCTGTTGGTGACAAGATGGTCCCTGTGAAGAAGGCTGCTGAGAATGCTGTCATAACCATCGTCGGTAACATCAACCCCAATGCCGTCAAAGCCGTCCTTGGTTTCCTCACCACCTCCATCACTGAGGCTCAAAAGTGGCAGGAGAAGGCTGCTGCTTTGTCTTGCCTTGAGGTTTTGGTCAAAAAGGCTCCATCACAGGTCGCTGTCCGCCTTCCGGAACTCATTCCCACCGTTTCATCCGCCATGTGGGATACCAAAGCAGAGATCAAGAAACAGGCTAGGGCTACCATGGAGAACCTCTGTTCTCTCATTTGCAATAAGGATATCGAGCGATTTATCCCCGAGGTGATTGCTTGTATCGCCAAGCCTGAAAACGTTCCTCAGACAATTCATTCTCTCGGTGCCACCACTTTCGTCCAGGATGTTGAGGCACCCACTCTTTCCATCATGGTTCCTCTCTTGGAGCGTGGTCTTGCCGACCGTGAGACTGCCATCAAGCGTAAGTCTGCAGTTATCGTCGACAACATGTGCAAGCTTGTCGAAGATCCTCAGATCGTCGCTCCTTTCTTGCCTAAGCTTATGCCAGGTCTCGAGAAGAATTTCGAGAACATAGCTGATCCGGAAGCCCGCGGTATTACCCGCCGTGGTCTTGACACTCTTATCCGTGTCGGTAACGTCGTGGACGGAAAGATCCCAGAGGTCTCCACCGCCAGCTCTCCTGCTGTCACATATGAGATTCTCAAGAACATCATTTCTGCTAAGAACAAAAACGCCGTTGCTAAGTTCGAAACCATCCTTCAGTACATTGCTTGCATCGCCGGTTCGTTGATTGACGAGAAGGAGCGCGAGGGTGTTGTCTGGGTCGAGCACATCGTTCCATACCTCAAGGTCATCCTCGATGAGGCCGAGGCTCAGGCTGTTTGCGATACCTTCCGGAAGCGAGCTACTCCTGGTCTTGAGGAGGAGGCCGACACTCTCGATGATGAGGAGGAAGGAGAGGACCTTTGCAACTGTACCTTCAACTTGGCGTATGGTGCTAAGATCTTGCTCAATCAAACTCACCTTCGTCTTAAGCGTGGTCATCGTTATGGTCTCTGTGGACCCAACGGTTCCGGTAAGAGTACCCTCATGCGGGCTATCAACAATGAACAAGTCGAGGGATTCCCCAAGAAGACTGAAGTCAAGACCGTCTTCGTCGAGCATGATCTCGACGCTGCCGACACCGAGAAGACTGTCATTCAATGGACCATGGACAAGCTCCAGGAGGCTGGTGTTGCCGCCACCCAGTCAGATATTCAGACTAAGCTTTCGGAGTTCGGTTTTATGGAATCCTGGTTCAATGATCTCATTACCTCCCTTTCCGGAGGTTGGAAAATGAAATTGGCCCTTGCTCGTGCTGTCTTCGAGGACCCGGATATCCTACTCCTCGATGAACCCACTAACCATCTCGATGTCAAGAATGTCAAGTGGTTGGAGAACTATCTTTGCAACTCCCCATGCACCAGTATCATCGTCTCCCACGACTCTAGCTTTTTGGACAACGTTTGCCAACACATCATCCACTATGAGCGCTTCAAGCTCAAGCGCTACAGAGGTAACCTCGCTGCTTTCGTCAAGCAAGTCCCATACGCCAAGTCCTACTATGAGCTTGGTGCTTCTGAGCTTGAGTTCAAGTTCCCTGAGCCAGGCTTCCTCGAGGGTGTGAAGACCAAAGCCAAAGCTATTATTAAGGTCCAGGAAATGACCTTCCAGTACCCTGGTACATCCAAGCCACAGATTCGCGACATCAACTTCCAAGTCTCCCTTGGATCTCGAATTGCTGTCATCGGCCCCAATGGTGCTGGAAAGTCTACCCTTGTCAATGTTTTGACTGGTGAACTCATCCCAACCACCGGTAATATCTACACTCACGAGAACTGCCGTATCGCTTACATCAAGCAACATGCGTTCGCTCACATCGATAACCACCTTGAAAAGACCCCAAGCGAATACATCCAGTGGCGTTTCCAGACTGGTGAGGACAGGGAGACAATGGACCGTGCCAACCGTCAAGTTACCGACGCTGATGAGCAGGCAATGAACAAAATCTTCAAGATTGAAGGTACACAACGTCGTGTCATTGGTGTGTCTGCTCGTAGGAAATTCAAGAACAGCTATGAATATGAGTGTTCTTTCACCATCGGTGACAATGTTGGTCAGAAGAACGAGAAGTGGACTGTCATGAGTACCTCCGACAACGCCTGGATCCCTCGATCGGAGCTGATCGAGTCCCACACCAAGATGGTTGCAGAAATCGATATGAAGGAGGCTCTCGCTTCTGGAGCTTTCCGACCTCTCATCCGAAAGGAGATTGAAGCTCACTGCGAGAACTTTGGCTTGGACGCTGAGTTGGTGTCTCACTCCCAGATGCGTGGTCTCTCTGGTGGACAGCGTGTCAAGGTCTGTTTGGCTGCAGCTACCTGGCAACGACCACACATCATCGTCCTTGATGAGCCTACCAACTATCTCGACCGTGACTCTCTAGGTGCTCTTTCCAAGGCTCTTAAAGCTTTTGAGGGTGGTGTTATTATCATCACTCACAGTGCCGAATTCACCAAGAACTTGACTGAGGAAGTCTGGTCCGTAGTTGACGGAAAAATGACGCCATCAGGTCACAACTGGGTGCAAGGTCAGGGCTCTGGTCCGAGATTGACTGAGAAAGAGGAGGAGGAGCAATTTGATGCCATGGGTAACAAGATTGCATCTTCCAAGAAGGCCAAGAAGCTTACCTCCAGCGAGCAGCGGAAGAAGAGGAAGGAGAGGATAGCTAAGAAGAAGGCCGGCCTCGATGTTTCTGACGATGAGGACTTTTAGCTTTAATGCAGTGTATTGAGATTGTTGCTTTTCTCCCGTTTGGCGGTTTCTTTTCCTTTATCTCTCTTTCTGGGGTTTTTTGTTTAGGTGGTCGATTTGGGGAATGGGGTACAAAAGTAAATGGTGATGACTCCATTTTTCATTAGGGTTTTGATTTTACGTTGTCTTATGTTGGCTTTTCCTTTCGTCACGTTGAGGATGGAAGATTGGTGTTGGGGGGAGGTGTTTCTTGTCTTTATTTCTGCCGTGACATTTCCTCTGCTATGTAGCTTCTGTGCTGGAGATCATATAATTTAGATTGGATTCTCGAAAACTATCTCCTGAGCGTTCTATTTACCCCGCATTCTGAGACCTGAAAATTTTTAGGTTGCAGGTAACTTGCATCATTCCCATTTCGCAATGCCGGATATCTTGATTGGTCTCATATAGTCTTGTACATCTTCCTCACAAAAATTGCCAACGCCGTTACTCCTATGTTGTTTAGTGGTAACTGCATATATCTATGCACTTCTGCGGTAGCTCACCAATTATACGTAAGATTACTTGAATGGCTGGCTGTCACTTTTCCCCATTTTGTTATTCTTATTTTTGATAACTCGGGTCTATAGCATCTCTAGCTGAAGCTGGCAGAATACCTTCTGTCTCCCTGTGCCTATGAAGTACATGTATGTATATGTATGTAAGTAAGTCCACCTCAACCACATTCATCAACAATCGCAGATATCATACAGAAACACATCTCCAACATATCCTTCCTGCAAAATCGGCAAAAAAAAAAAAAAAGCCGTTACCCTGAACTTTAGCTCCCGCTAAGACACTTTTAAACTTAGTTAGCCCACCACAAGTATTTTGAGTTCGAAAGTGTGTTCTGTATTCTCTCCACTGATACCGTATTTCCATGATCAAATCCTACATTCTGGCAATAGTACTTCCTTCTTCGCCTCGGGACTTGAATCCCGCCAAAGGGTCAGCGTCTTTTGCTGCAGAGAGATGCAGCTGAAATTCCGTGTGAGGGTGTGTGGGGCTTTTGATGTAATAAATACAATCTTGTCTTTTAAAAAGAAAAAAAAAGGGTTCTTGATGCTTATTTGGGGGGACTTTCGTAATAGCTTAGTTTCTGATGTTGTGTCATTTGCCGTGGCCTATCACATTAGAAAAAAAAGCTATAAGGTGTTGATGCTAACCGTGCCTCATGGCTCAGGGTAACTTGATTTTAAACTAACCCATCTCAAACCAATCCAAATGAGCAATGTAATCAAAACTATTGGCTCATCTCCCGTCTTCTAAGTAGCCCTGTTTGCCTTGCACCGATCATACCCTCATCCCACATACCTAGTGTATAACAGCGGAATCTTTTATAGAAAGTATGTGTCCAGGCTAAACTCCCCATTCTCATTTCAGCTGGCTACATACATACGGTACACTCGCTACACATACAATGAGCCAAAGGCAGAAAAAACACAAGATGCTATGAGTAAAACATGGCTTCCATGAGATGACAATGTATGATGTATCTATTCAGGATAATGCTCCAAACCATAAAAGCAAAGGAAAAACAAAAACCAGAGGCCAGAGTATCACCAATATCAATGGGGGAAACCAAGGCACGCACTTGTACAGTGTTTCCCCAATAAACAAAAAAAAAACCGAGATTATACAAAACCCATTATCACAATACACTCATGAGATGCCGGCACTTAACCCCCTCTTCCTACCTCACATACCTTCAGACCAACATGCCCCCTTCTGCCAGCGCAATCTCCCCCTCGGGAACCTCCGTCAGCCTCAACGCCTCATCCACCTCATCCACAAAATGACTCGGCCCTCCCGCAATCTCTACTATCCCACTTCTCACAAACAACTCATAAACATGGCTTCCCTTCGGTGGCACCCTACTAAAAAACACTCTCACCCCCCTCCCAACATACCCCGAAACGATCTCCTTTAACACCTGCGTCCCACTCCCATCCATGCCCGTCACTCCATGAATATCAAACACCACATTTCCTAATTCTCCCTCACCCCTAAACCGAGGCATCCCAGGGTGTACTCGTGTAGTTCCATATAACTCCAACCTCCTCAACCGGTTTCTCAGCTCACCAGTGTTGGCAAAGGTTAGTGGCTCGGGGATTTTCACAATAAGGCAGCCTTCAATATGCTCAATTTCCTCAGGGAAGTCTTCTGCGGATTTGAAGGTGTTGGTGTTGGGGACACGGCCAAGGATCATTATGCGTGCGCGGGTAGAATGGCGAATAACAGAGACAACAGAAGTCCCCACGCCAACTGCCATACCCAATTCCAAGCTCCACACAATCGTCGTGACGAAGATAAGGAGCATAGTTAGTAAACTCTGGATATCCTTGATCTTGAGGAAGAACTTGATATCCGCTGGTGCCTCCTCCAACAGTGAGAACGCTACAACCGACACCATAGCTGACAAGACACACCGGGGGAGGTAGTAAAAGTACGGCAATAAAAAGAAAATACAAATCATAGTGCAAAAACTAAGCATCACGCTGCTCAACGGTGTCTTACCTCCCGTGGCCTGATTGACCTTACTCCTACCATACCCTCCAAAAGCTGGTAATCCCTGGAAACAACCTCCAATCATATTTGCGGCTCCTAGGGCCACCAGCTCTCGATTTGCAGAGATATTTGCATTATCAAGTTTACTCCCCAGACTCTTTGCCGCGACTACGGATTCGAAGAATCCCAAGACAGCAATGAGAAAGGCTGTAGAGAAGTTTTCCTGAAAATGAGTTATAAGCTCAGGGCGGAATGGGAAATAAAACTGGAATTTTCCTGAGGAAATAGCTCCTAGGATAGATAGGCCGGCTGTGTCCCAAGAGAAAGTGTATGTAAGGATAGCGGAGAGGACTACGACGAAGAAGCGGTCAGGAAGGAAGACGATGGAGGGCAGCCGATTTTGAAGGCGTTGCTTGAGTACCCTATCACGATACATAATGTTAGCATGGCTCTTACGGACTGAACATGGGTGTAGAGAATGGAGCCATACCTCCCAATCATGATCACCGAGAAAGCCACCGCAGCAACCGTGAACGTGAGGCGATGGGCATTCTCGGCATTCCTAATAAGCCAGGTAAACTTCGTCAGGCTACTCGCATGAGAAATACGCTCCTGCTTGGCCAGTTCTTGGAGCCCCATTTCAGGAATCAATTGATCCACAAAAATCACCCATCCCACTGCACTGATGAAACCTCTTAATAGAGGTCTAGATAGCACGCTATCCAGGAATCCTAGCCGGACAATACCAGCACAAAGGGCGATTGCCCCAGTCGTTGTGGTGATTACGCTGGCAAGGTGCCCATTCGCGGCGTCGTTGCCTTCGGGGTTGCTGCCGTGGTGGGCGTTGGAGAGGCGAATTGCAGAGCCGAGGAGGAGGGAGCCAGCAGCTTCTGGGCCGACTGCCATGGTAGGACAGGAGCCAAGGATAGCATAGACCTAGAGAAGGGGTTAGCTCCATCCTGACGAACTTTGTGGGGCGGCCAACCAATGGCTGAAGAGCAAATGCGTAGAGGCCATGTATGGGTGGTAAATGGGCCAAATTCGTCGACAATGACAATGCTATTGGTATATAAAACGACGCCATAGTGACTGTCCCCCTCATGTAATTTTATTAGCCAACATTCCAATATACCAACTTCCCCGCCTTTGAATGCCGCAACGCAGTGGCCAATTTGTACTCACTCCCTGCCACTATATCCCCCAGCAAATAGCTCTGCTTATACTGCCCCATCCAGCTCAACCCCGGGATGTAATACATCCAATAAACCAACGTCGGATTCTTCACACCATGCCGTTCCGCTAATGCCTGTGTTGCCTTTCCTCCTCCCATTAATGGCCATCTACTTCCACTCCCAACAGATCTTATCGACGCCTCATCACTGGGTAGCCGATTGGGTGCGAGAGCAGGTGATGCCCCTCCCGGAGGTGATTGGCGGGGCATAGGGCTAAATGTGCCATGGTGGCAGGGTCCATCGTGGGGCGGGGAGTCGGTGTACTGATGAAGAAGACGGGTGCGGGCGGTGAGATTTTTGGTATGGAGGGCTTGCGAGCTGGGGGCGTGGGGGGTATTGGGGCGAGACATGGTCACCTGTGGGGTCGTTAAGGACCGTCAGTATCGTTCTTCTTATATTGTGGGTATCGAGTCCAACTCTGCGACTATGAGCCTGTCAGAAAGAAAACAAATAAGCAAGCTGGGGCAATATTAAGACCTCAGTCTGCTTTTAAACAAAATATGGGTATGCAGAGCGAGCTGGAAGGCAAGAACTGGTCCAGACGGACGTGCAGCTGCACTTGAGTTTAATCAATCAACACAGGAGCCCCGGTTGGCCACAAAGCTAAGTAGGAACCCCTCGCAGCGACCCTTGCTCGCTAACCGTCCTGGCCGCCGGCCATGGCAGGAAGCTCTCGATCGAGATGCTCGAGTTTTGCAGTGGAAGCATAGCGTGCTCAGCAGGCATACCTCTGTCACGGTGCGTCATCGTAAATGATAGTAATACGCAGGGCAACGGATGCCGGATATTTCCCTCGGCCTCGTGGCTCAAGTTTATAAATATAGCTTGTTTGAAATATCAGTACAATCCAAACAGCGATACAGGCGGGTGATCATCATGACAAAGATGCGACGGGCTCCCGACGCCAAGTTTTGCCCTACAGGCACGGCACATCAGATCGACGGCTTTACTTTAGGCTTATGCGTTCCAGCATCTCTTTTCAGTATACATAAGCCCCATGTAGCCCGGTACTCTTGCACGAGGCCGTAGGTACCTACCTAGTACTTGTGGACTCGCGTTTTATTAACATGCGACGACTTTGTCATGAACTCTCACCGGGCGTTCTGTCGGCTGCTATGGCACTGTACCCAGGTACAGTAGATCGGTATACATATCTATCTGTAGGATGCTCAGGGTGTCTTGGTTTTATCGAACATATATGTACCGGTATATGTTTTGGGCCGCTCGCGGGCGGCATGCCCACTGTGCCCCTCGCGGGCAATGTATTTGATTACCGGATTTGGAACATAACGCACTTGAATTAATAACAATATACCTAACTAGACCAATATCAAATATATACAACTAGGCTATCGTGCTGTGGGACGTGTAACAGCTGCATCTAGTTCTGAGTCGATTGGGATCTCCTCTGGTTCATCCTCCCCAGGTCAATTGCGGTAGTCCAGTTTCTGAGAGGTTGCTGATCTGCTAGTAATTTGGTATGACAATAAATGGAACATCTCAAATTATTTTTGTAGCGACGATTGGCATAGGACTTTTTGTAAGTGTATTGATATCTTATGTCGGACCTATTATCTCGCATCGTGCATATCTAATTAGTATACCAATCTCACATCAGATATGTGTACCAAATTGAGTAATTTAATTATTTGCCGGCAAGCGGCCCAGAACACATATATGTGAAACGTCATCACAAACTCCTGTCTTTATAAACGCACAACAGAAGGAGACCGTAGTAATACAACTAGTACTGTGTAAACCATGCTGGTATTCCCTAGATATTATGAACCTTTCGCCTATGGTGTTAATTCAGTTTTTAAGTGCTACGATTACCATAAGAATATCCCTGTTACCCTTGGAGAGACTAATGTTAGATGAAAAAACTCATGAAAACAATCACACCCCCTCCTCTCCTACATATCTCACCTTCATGCCCTTTCCCCGGACGAAACTCCTCCCTATTCGCTACCACCTTCATGGTTCTTGATAGGCAATAATGACTAGAATGCTCCACAACCATCACTAGGCCATGATTATGGAATAGAAGGGCAGCTGAATACCTCGTCAACTGGTAGGAGAAAGAAAGATATATGTGAAGCGAGAACAGGTAGATGCAAATCTGCACAGTGATTGTGCCTAGACTGACCCCATGTACCTGGGTCTGATATAACAAGATTGGATAATGTACCGGTAGGTGCATGGATGCTAGGGGATGCCAAATATCTTTTGGTCACGGGAATTAATACATTAAACCTTCCTGAATATGGATATCAATGGTATGGCTCAACGGGCGGGATAAGGCTTTCGGAACATGTGAGCCGGAATCGATGGTGTGACATGTATATACCTAATGAATCTAAGACCTAAGTTATGAAGCAGGATTCCTGCGTCTAGAATCATGATGACCTAGCCTAGTTGATAATGACCCTCGGAAAATCCTCCTCCACCGTACGGAGCTTCTGTCCATTCATTGTCCATACTGAATGACCAGATGAGACAATGTCTAGGTAAACCCCCATACCATAAGAGTCAAGGGATCCGAGCCTTACTGACTTGAATACCGGCCTTAAGATTCATAGAAGTAGCACAGCCGTTTGGAATGTCAAATTCAGCCTAATTGGCCATATCACCCCGTGAGCATGAGGCGTCATTCCGGTGTATAGTTAAGCAGTAAAAGGAGTTTTACGTCTTTATTAGGCATTCGGGAGACAAATATCACTATTGCTTTGAAGACACGAAACCGAGAAGCTTTAGGCTGAATCGAGGTCAGTAGCCATTCGTGTTAGGTAGTAAGAATTATCTGGGCCAACCACCCAAGTGACCCCTTTAAGCATTCTAAGAGAGTACCACAGTGGAGACTGAAGTTGTAGTCTCTTACTGTAGGGACCCTGTTGCCCTGCTGTATCCTCGGTATTGGAGGCACAGGATAAACCTAAACGGATGTCAATGCATTCAGAGCACATATGATGGGTTTCGGCTCCCCTGAACCCCAATTTTTTTACGAGGGCAGCTCGTTTAGAATTGGGTGAATCAACGGGTGGGGAATGCTGTGTCAGGCTACAATAGCTGGAAATTCTCTGTGCAACCGGATTCAGTGTTGTTTCAAGCAGGTGTGAGAAGCGAAAGGGTAGGTCTCTGTTGCTAGAATTTGCGTGAGGAAACAACCCCAATGGCCTTCTGGAGTTATAACGTCCACTGTAATTGAAAGCTGATTTCGGTGCCTTGAATGACTTAGAAGCAAAGCGACTAGACATATCCGCTCCGTGCCCCGCGAGTCCATGCCAAACCTCATAATTATGCGAAATATTTAAGGGAGTGTTCCCCTGCAGCAGACATGATGATGGCATCCCTTTGCTGGGGCGGTAGACAGTTTTGGAAGTTGCTTGCATGTATGTGTGCTTGAAGGCCGCGCACCTCTTGGGCCGTCGGCATTTGAAAGTGCCCGGGATTCTGGAGTGCTAAGTGGGGGCTGGTAAGGGGTTCATGAGTATGTGTAACCTGATGGTCAAAGACAAGCACTATTATTAGTCTCGGTTCAATGATATATAAGACTTACGGGTTGCTGGAAAGGGTCTGGGAGTAAAGGAATTGGGAAAGCAGCGAGTCAAAGTTGATGAGGTAGATTTTAACTGACCTTGATCTCGGTAGTCAGGCAACTGTTACCCTGAAATAGCAGCACTCTGACATATAAACGAACCAGCGTATCGGTCTCTTAAACCTGTGACATTCCCCACACGATAGAAACTGTATGCAGGCATAACTATAGTGGGTCCACAAGCCTAAGACAGGTATGAGATCACCAAGACGCCTGCGTACTGGCATCGCAAATTGTAAACAACCCTGGCCCATGAAAGCTGCTATATTCTACCCTCTTCTTTGTATATTACCTACAGCATAATCGGCACAAATTGTATGAACCCTGCATCATAGCATAAATAACGTTATCAAGCGCAGAATAACTGTATATTATTAATTACCAACTTTCTTAAGCCAGGGGTTTGTGCTCAACCTAAAACACAAGGTGCTAAAGAAGGGCAAGCCAGGAAGCGTTGCGATTGGATTTGAAAACGAGACGTATGGATCCGGCCTCGACATGCCTAGGTTTCGTTAACACGAGCAAACCCGAGCCGAGGAGTGAACGCCAGTGCTTTATCTTCCCTTGAGGGTGTGATACTCAAGTGGCATGAAGAATAATAACCTGGTGCAGTAAATAAATGTAGACTAAGTTTTAAATGCTTAATATATGTAGGTCACCTCAGTTTCGTCTCCATTAAGCTCATATTTGCTTCGGCACCGTTTGTAGTACCGCCAACCCTGCAATGTTGACAGCCAACCTTCGGCTTCCCACGTGTTACACAGCAAGTATGCTAAAGATACACATCTAGCGTGCCAACCAGACTTAGGAGAAGGGGGCCGTAGGAAAACCGAGGTGACTACCTAGTCTGGCTTGCACTAGCCCCTCCCCAGGAGTGACTACCTAGTTCTCGGATGGCATCGCGATATCTTATCTAGGGTGGCATCGATCGGGAAGCCGAATGGATCATGTTGGCACAAGTGATTAGTTTCCCATCAATATGATATATAAACATATCAAGACCGTCTGGTGGCACGACCCGTCCTGTGTTGGGGCTAGATGAGCATACCTAAGTACTTGGGTACAGTACTCTGGCCTCCGCATCTATGATGCGATAAGATTAACGAGTACTTAGAGTATCTCACCTTTCTTTTTCAAGCCTGTTTTTTATTCTTCTTCTTCTAAGTACCCCTGTACCGAATGGTTGATCTTCTCTGATTAACGGCTAAAGGGAAATCCCCAGGCACGAGACTACAAGACTACCTAGAGTCGAGAAATAGGCAATTGTGTTTGCAACAGACTACGTGTGGGGAGGCGAGCACTAGCGCTGCGTGGTCCCCCTGTCTGGACCTGAGATATTGCCCGGCAAGGGATTGGTACCCAGAAACCCAGACTTTTCATTGCCGTGTAGTTTGCTAAGAAGTTAAGAAACCAGATCAACACTCGGATATCGACAAACGATTTGCACGCAATGCTGAGAACAAGGGGGGGAGTTTCGCACATGGAAACAGTCAGAGGAGCCTCGATAAATAAGCAGTTGGACTATATGATCTGACAAGACAGGCGCAACATTTATAGATATTAATATGTTTATGACTGTACCTACTGTACATGTTCTCGAACATTTGATGTTCAGCTCACACTTGCGCTGCATGTCTATGGTTGCCGACGGCCAATCAGATTAGGGGTAGTCTCATTAGGGGCAGGAGAAAGAACCTTTCCCCCCACCACGGCATATCGGTAGCCTAGCCTACCTCTCCCTAGCTCATCTCGATAAAGAGGTTACTTACTTAAGTAAAGTAACACCGCTTATTACAGCCACAGTTAGCTAAGTATATGGCATAGCTGCACTTAGGGCGAATTTGCTAGTTAAGAACCAAGACTCTCACTGCGTTCGTTAGAACATCTTAGCAGTAGGGGTCTTGGCATGAGACTATGATGTTGGTGCGTGTGAATTCGGGTAAAAAAGAGATTACTACCTGCTTGACTTCACTAAAGTACAGTACCTAACCATTTGAAAAATATAACCCCCCATAATGCTCTCGTAATAAAAAAATAAAAAAAAAAAAGAATTATCAAAAAGTCGTATAATCCAATCTCAACGCCCACTGTTCCACATCATTTATCCATTTGGGGATTTTTTGATGCTTTTGTCCTTGCAAATTGAGGTAATTTTGTGGGTTGATAAAATTAGGATATGCATCGTTGGGAATAACAAAGTATAAACGAACTTTCTTTGTCAACTTGGCTTTGATATTCTCTAAACCATTCACCTTTATACCATGCTGTTTTCCAACCGTCATTTGAAATAACTCATCGTAATCTCCGTGGCCAATGTGAAGTGCATCAATAGACTCAAATGTTTTGCTGTGTGGTCTGCAATAAAAGGCAGGCTTAATCTCGCCAATCGTGCGGAAGATCTGCAGTGTAGTCGCAGGAAGCGGCAATTTCTCCTTGATCGGATGCCCCAGGCGTCGAATCTAACAGCACATCAATATGAAATCCGTAATACTATGAACCCGGTAATACAAACCTCAAACACCCCCCCCCTCCTAAGTATACGATGTGCCACAGCCTCGAAGATAAATCCCCTCATTGACGAAAGTTCGTTATTCTGTTCGGTCTCCCTGATATACTTAATGATATCTTCTTTCTTACCCTTTTCATAGGTTGAGATGACCATGTTTTCGGTATAAAGAGAAGCGAATCTGACTCGGCGGTCCACATAAAGTCCCTCGCACGTTACACTCATATGTAACACAGTCCCGCTGACAGCTGTAGAATTATAGCGCAATGTCCCAATGAACCTCATGCACATATCAATATCCACGGTCGAGCAGATATCTTCCAAGTCTTGCTGATATATGCTGTCTGTTCTCTCCAAGACTGATCGTGGGACTCCGCCCCATTTGTCAAAATATTTCTGAAGGTCTGCTTGAGTGACTGAAGAAAATCGCAACTTCCGTAACTCTTCCAACTCCACATGATCCCAAGTGGGCATACCCAACATCTTGACATTAGGTTGCTTTGCCAACTCCTTGTAGCGTGCCGCTTGTGGAGAGGTCACTAGCACAAAGGGCCTGAAATCACCCGCTGTGGGCAGTATGGCATCTGCAATGTAAAACGCTTCATCCATGAAGTAGTTTATATAATCCCCCTCGCCATGCTGATCTATGGAAATGATGCTGGAGCCAGATAGCCGATATTGGATGCCACCATCTGCAAGGAAAATTACTCGTAGAGAGTTGTTTTCCCACTCGATGTTACTATGTGGAAATTCGTGTGCGTAACGACATATGAGATAAATTCCGAAGAACGTTTTTCCAATGCCCGGTGTACCGTTTATGATATGTGAGCCCGTGATTGCAGTGCGTACGGGTACGGAGTCAACGATATTGGAGTCAGCGGTATTGGAGTCAGCATGATCGAAATATCCGGTATTGCAAAACTGGTTCCAGATAATCTTATTATAGAGGTACTTGTAAGAATCCCTCACCAATATCGCCGACCCAAAACGATCAAAACCCAGTATGTTCACAGGGAATGTGATTATACTAGTATCTCCAAACCTAAGGTCTCGCACAGATTGCCACCACCTCCAGCAAAGGTAAGCTCTATTATCCTTGTTTAGGTGTGGAATTTTGCATGGACGTTGATTTCCACCCTCCGCGCCTTGAAAAAAAAAAATTATTAGCATAAGAAATTGATTGTATGGTAAATGAGAGTATACCATGTCTTGGCGTATATGGCACTTTATCCTGGTTTTCTAATAAAATAATTGAAGGAAGAGATTAGCATAAACATTCTGACGTCAGTATGAAGAGATCCTAGATAATAAGCAAGGCGAGCTGGAGGTGATATTGATATTATAGCATGAAATCCTCAAGTATTGTAGTTAGAAACAAAGTAAGTGTTGCTTACCGGTGGCAGGTGTACCTTGTGGTTCGAATCCTTCGGGAAAGGCATTAAATGCAGTTCGCTTACTAACAAGGAGAGATGCTATGAAGTGAATGTCAGTAATCTGTAGATATGCAAAGGTAGTTGGAGTTGACATACCTTGTGGTTGTGTTAACGCGTTGCTGAGAAGCTCGATAGTGCCTGCTGTACCGCGATGCAACCCATAAAACGTTGTAAGCTCGTTCTTGGTCAGTAGAAGGAGTACAAGACCAGAGACCCTTTCTTCATAGAGCCGAGTGATATCTTCATCCTCAAGGTTATATTCTTCCTTGTTTGCTTCGAGATATTTTTTTACATCCCCCCGTTTCCACTTCCAGGGATTGAGTTGATTAAGCTCGGGTGGGATGGTGGCAGTGGGCACGTCAAGAGTGTGAGAGGCGCTGGTGGTGAGGTTTACTGGGGTTGAATCTGCTGGAATGCAATTCACTGGGAGGAACGTCCTGGGGTTCGCCACGGAGGGGTCCCCAGGGGGTTCCCCTGCTTTGCGCTTGCTGCTGGAGGACATTCTGGGCAATTTTCTATGGCTTTTGCGTTTGGCGGGGAAAGAAGAACGTGGAGTGGGGAGATGGGAGTGACAGTAAGTAGAAGAGAGCTTTCGGTTGTACTTAACCAAGCTGTGATGATACGCTCGGAGGAGGGCCGGGTCTTGACTTACTTAGGTAAGCTCTCTTCTATCCTGGGCCATGGCTGCTTAGAGGTTTGCCCGTCTCGTCACGCGAAACGGTTCGCTTGGTTGCAGCTCTCGGACTTGAAGTGGTCGCTCGTCGACATCGCTCGTCCGCTGGGATGGAGCAGGGCAAGGCGTCAATACTGAGGCCAAGTAGGTACAGCCTGCTGGGAACATGGAGATATTCATGCAGGTCGTAGGCAGGGAAGCAGGCTGGTCCAGCCGTGTAAGTACCTACTTGTATGTTGCATTGCGTCGCAGTTAAGGCACTCCGCGGCCGGAGCATCAATCAGTTGACCGTAACGTTCTCCACGTTGCTGTTCCGGCCGTGACTCTCCGTTAACTCGCTTCCATCCTCCCCCTCCCCCAATCACACTTCACTCAAAAACGCCCCTGACCAATGAGTAGAGCCCATACCATAATTCCTAGTAAATAAACACCCATACACCCAGGGCCGTCTGTATCATCTCTCTGTCCTTCTCCTTCTCTCCTTCTAGCCTTGGATATCGTGTCGTATTTGTCTCGCCTCCGGCCCGTCCCTACCACTACCCCTTCAATTCCCCCGCCAAACCCACGCCTCTCTGTTCCTGGGTCTTTGCAGGTGCATATTGCGACAGGTGCTTGAATTACTGTGCAAGATTGTATGGGAAGGGAAAACAGTTACTGTAGTGTCGGCTCGGTGTTCCTCCAGACCAACGCTCCAGCAGATAGACGGCCCCCCCGAGTCAATCAAAGATTGCACCCGTACCCAACAGAAAAAGCAGCGCATGCTCTGAGCATTTACTGTTGCCTACTTAGTGTGCCCTGTTTCACAGAACGAGAGCAAGGCTCGGCAGCGGGTGGCTAAGCCTCTGCACCTCATCACCATCCTGTCGCATTCGCCTTGACAAACAACCATCACTATAACCTCCGCCGCCGCTCGTCCTCAGGTCGGGAAAATCTCGATTTTGCAGGTCGCCTTATACACGCTTACCTACCCCCGCTTTCTGTCCCTCACATTTCGTATTCCCTCCATCAGCCTCGACCAACCAACTGGTTTCAATACATCATATTACAACCACAAAACAATCAACACATCACCTCAGCCCTACTACAACTTCAACTCAACACCAAGGTGCATTTTGCTTCACGTCGCAGGGTGCCATCTTGCACTCACATCCCGGCATCAGAGCCCCTATTAACCAATCCTCAGCTGTTAAATCGGTTAGCCCTCCTCACTAGGTGTGCTTAAAGTCAGCCCATCTTAGACATATCATCTATTAACCTCCATTCTATAGCATAATAGTGAAGCTTCACTTCGAGTACTATTGCACAAAGGTGTAGCTGAGTTAATAAACAACGTTCAACCCCTGCTAGTAATTAGGCAGCAGAAGCTTTTCGTAGTTATACAACAGTTACAAGGCCACACAACTAGACGGATTGCCCAACAAGCACTCATTATAACGTCAAACAGTGTACTCAGGCTTCCTCAGCGATACAGACAAAGAATCACGATAGCTACTGCTTTGGGACATACCACGGCCTCAACTCCATAGCCAAATTACATTAAATTCAACAGGCGAACTGGAGTTTTGGGTGGACTTTGCATCTTGACCTACATACAATTTGACTTCGGGCCTCATAATACTGGATCCGTTTCCGGCTGACCGTGATATAAAATTTCTTGTTACCTCAACGGCACCAGATCAATTGAGGAAGAATAATATTTATCACGACCCACCACCCACCGGTGGCTTTTACCTCGAACGTCGTTGTCGGTATAACGAAGAGTACAAAATTTTCACTTTTCTAGTCCTTAACCATACAAAAATGGGGTCTTGCTTCTCCAGTGAAGGGGAAGATAGTGAGGCAAGGAAACGGACTGCGGTTATCGACAGGAAAATTGAAGATGACGCACGAAGGCTGAAAAGAGAATGCAAAATTCTCTTATTGGGTAAATTTCAAAGCGGAATTTGGAAAAGGGATTTGTAGCTAATTTTGCTGAACAGGTTCTGGGGAAAGTGGGAAGTCCACTATCGTCAAGCAGATGAAAATCATTCACCAGAACGGATATACCATTGACGAACTCGCAATGTATCGGCTGACAATATACAAAAATTTGGTGGATTGTGCGAAAGCCCTCGTAATGGCGCTCCAGAAGTTCGAAATAGACCCAGTGGTTTCCATCAATAAGGTTTGTCTGCATTAGAGTCTCGTACATTTTTGGATTTCAAGCTCACAGTTGAGATACAGGAATATGCCGAATTTATTTTGAATTACCACGTTGACCCGGACCCAAATTTGCCAGTAGATCCAATTCTGGGGACTGCTGTGGTATCTTTGTGGAAGGACCCTTGTATTGCCCAGATCATGGAGCATCAAAGCGAGTTCTATCTGATGGACTCGGCACCATAGTGCGTGATATCTTTTCAAGTGTAACTTTAAACTAGGACTAATCTTTACAGCTTTTTTGACGAAGCACAACGGATAACACATCGAGATTACATCCCTAATGAGAATGATGTGCTACGTGCACGTACGAAGACAACTGGAATATACGAAACACGGTTCACCATGGGACAACTTAGTATTCAGTGAGTGTCTCAATACGGAAGTTGAAGATCTTATACAGTAGGCTGATGGGTTGTAGCATGTTTGATGTTGGTGGACAGCGGAGTGAACGGAAAAAGTGGATCCATTGCTTTGAAGCGGTCACCTCTATCATTTTTTGTGTTGCTCTAAGTGAGTATGATCAGGTGCTGTTAGAGGAGTCCAATCAGGTATTTCCAAGCCGGCAAGTTGCACCAATGATAGAACCGAAAGTCTAACGAAAGAAAAAATAGAACCGGATGCTTGAAAGCCTCGTATTATTCGATTCAGTGGTCAACAGCCGATGGTTCGTCCGAACCAGCATCATTCTTTTCCTCAACAAGGTGGACCTTTTCCGATCTAAGCTGGGGCGAATACCACTTTCCAATTATTTCCCGGACTACTCTGGCGGAAATGATGTGAACAGGGCTGCGAAGTACCTCTTGTGGCGGTTTAACCAAGTAAATCGAGCGCACCTTAATTTGTACCCACAGTAGGTTCACCGTGCAGAGGAAATTTTCCTATCCACCTGCTGACGATATTACAGCCTAACACAAGCAACCGATACTGGTAACATCAGACTAGTTTTTGCAGCAGTCAAAGAGACAATCCTGCAAAATGCGTTAATAGAATCTGGCATCTTATGACTCCCTGAAGGGGGGCTGTAATACGACTTCTTTTGTACAAAGAGATTGTTTAATCGTGTTTTCGATTTCCTTGCTCGGAGCTGTCGTTGCAACTCTCATTAATTATCCCTTGAGCGCAAGATCCCCACCCCATCCCTCTTCTATTATCTGCCTTTTTACCCACTACATTCATGGTAATTGTCTGGTGACGAGGTATGAAAAGAGACAAGGAGCGCAGATTTTGTTCAGTCTCGGGTTTCTTATTTCTTTAAAGCCGAAGGCTGTTGCAAGTGTTTTGGGGTTTGTTTTCCTGTTTTGCTTCCTATTACGGGTACTAAGCACCGGTGCAACTTTTTACGCGTCGACGTTTTTACCGTTGGAGTTCTGGCGAGGTCTTTGAGGACTCGCAATTGTGTATAGCAATTTGTTGTACTTTTTGTCTGAATTTTTTCATTACTCGGCTTGATTCAAGTCCGGGTTTTCATAATCGGTCTTGAAGGGATACGGCTTCTTTTTCTCTTCGTTTTAGGGGCTTTCTTGAGTCAGTTTATTTTGCTCTCTTTGCTATAAGATTGTTATTTTTTTATTTACATTTCATCATCTCAAAATCTCATAACCTAGCCTGTTTTATTTAACGACCTCTTAGCCGGATGTGCACACTTACACTTATATTCCCCTCTTTTTTCTTTTCCTTTTTTCTTTTTTCATTGTGGGAGGTGGCTTATTTCTTTCTTAAATGTTTCCTCTTCTTCTGCCACAATTTGCACTTTTGGGGTTTTCTTTCACCTTAATTAGGGGAGACGAGCAGTACGGCATAATTGATGAGAACGTAGTGAATTCTGGATGATCAGTTAATGTATGAACATGAGGGCAATAAAAAAAACGATAACGGGCACCGACAATGATCTGCCACTCTAGTTTTGATTTATGGCGCGCTGCAGCACATACCTCGCATATATCGTTTCGTTGCTGACAAGTTAAGAAGCTATTGCCTACCCCATATAGCCTCCTGATTGGACCTTACGAGGCAATTTCTGGGGGTCCAAAGTGCCTCATAATCAGGGGAATAGCGATATGATCTACGTTTCACGGGTTAGCTCGGTCGCATGAGTGGTGCGGGGAATACTGCCTTGGTTGCCCTTGTATTGGACGTCAATTTGATTTTGCTTGAAAATTTTGTGAGCAGAAGAAAAGTACGTCTAAGTACATATCAAAGTGTATGTTCTTTCTTTGCTTTTGTGGGGGTTCTTGATGGGGCGTTTTGCGGTGGCCATACGTTGAAGTCTTGGCATGTGGGATATGTGGTGTGGTGGGGTGGAATGGAGGGGTAGGTACTTTCATCGTGGTGGAGGAGTGGGCGGGAGGGGGGATTGAGATGAATTACTCGCAGGGCCCTTTTGAGTCTCAGAAATTGGGCCAAAGTAATCACATTTGCAGAATCGGGTAGCTCAATTTAGTGAGTGGCCGATGTTTGGAGGTTTCTCGCACTATAACGTACCTGAATTGAGCTCGGCCGCTGCCAGATCTAGACCGGCCAGCTGGACAGTTCTCACTCACTGTTGGACGTACGTATTGCAGATTTAGAGTACTTCTAAGTACTTCCCAATCCCGCATCTACCTATCCTAGGTTGCGGATATCTCTTGATCCCACCACCGGTTCAGAAAGAAATACTTAAGCCCCAAGCACCTCTACAGAGCTACAGCAAATTAACACCTCATGCTCCCCACCAGCACCTTCTTCCCCACTCGAGCTCCCAAAAGGAAGTTCTTATCAGTCAGTCCACTCCCACCCTATTTCCGGCCTGTAATTCTTTGATTGATTTCATTCTTGTGTTCCCCGCTTTCGGTTTCGAACCCACCTGCTTAAAGTTGCTGTTGGTCCCCATCTTATATTTCACTCTCATCTCTCTGCCATTCCACTTGCATCTCCATCTCTCTTTGCTCAAACCGTGCTTATACCAAGTACAATAATAGGACCTTGTATCTCTACGAGACGTGTAAAGATTCAAACCTACCAATAACACAGGCGTCGATTCAAGAATGTCTGCCCCGATCGCAGCAACTCCTCCAGCTCCGGCAGCGGGAATAACAGAACCTAAGGAGCGTCCAAAGCATCGAAGGACTGCCACTGGCTTTGGGTCCAGAGAAATCAAGGCTGTGGAAGCTAGTATTCCAAAACCGCTGAGAGAGACGTGAGTAATTCTTTTCAGCATTGCCATAATAATGTCAGCTGCTAACCTCCTCAAAGATGGCGTAAACTGGTATGAGGCATATAGTCACGTTGAAATTAGGACTCTTAAACAATTGAGTATTTGACTGATATTACTTCTTCTGAGTAGGCTGCTACTGAATTCAAGGGGAAGGAGGAATTTCAGGCAAGTGGTACCCCCGCTTACCTCGAGGGAAGCCACTGAAATTAACTTAATAATCAGAGGGAGGTGGTTCGACATGTTGAGACGACTCTTGCTCGATCTATGTACAACTGCGATGAGCTGTGAGACAATTTCAATCCCATGTTTTGAGATTTTCCCTAATAGCCTATTAGCGGGGCTTACTCTGGTGCCGCCCTCGCGCTCCGTGACCGACTTGTTATTGCCTGGAACAAGACACAGCAGCAGCACACTTTTGTTGACTCGAAGAGGGTCTACTGTAAGGATCACCCAAATGATATACTGAATTAGAGAGACCTCTGACTGGGGGACTCTTAGACTTGTCGCTAGAATTCCTCATGGGAAGAACCCTTGACAATGCTATGCTCAACGTTGGTGTCAAGCAAACCGCTCGAGATGGTCTGGACGAATTGGGGTTCAGAATTGAGGATGTTATCGACCAGGAGCATGATGCAGCTCTCGGAAATGGAGGACTGGGTCGCCTTGCTGCTTGTTTCCTTGACAGTCTTGCGACCCTCAACTATCCAGGATGGGGTTATGGATTGAGATACAGATATGGTATGTCCCCGATTCGATGAATATAGGCACATTGACCGAGCTCATTTATTTTGTAGGTATTTTCAAGCAGGAGATTATCGATGGACACCAGGTTGAGGTTCCCGATTATTGGTTGGACTTCAACCCATGGGAGTTTCCTAGACATGATATTGTAGTAGACATCATGTTCTACGGTTATGTGCGCAAACAGATGTAAAGCCCCACTGGAATTTGACAAACCTTACTGGGGCTGACTTTGGGGTAGCGAAGAGGATGGAACAACACGAAATATCTGGGAAGGTGGCGAAGTCGTCCAAGCTGTTGCCTACGATTACCCTAGTAAGTTATATTTGATGCAGATATCTAGATGTGATACTTTCTAACCTTGTTATTAGTTCCTGGTTTTGATACTGAAAACACCAACAATCTTCGACTATGGTCCTCCAGGCCTGCTAGTGGTGAATTTGACTTCCAGAAATTCAATGCTGGTGATTACGAGAGTGCTGTTCGTGAGCAACAAAGAGCGGAGACAATCTCTGCTGTACTATACCCAAATGATAAGTTAGTTTTACTTAACCGAGTCCGGGTAATTCCTATTTTCTGACTTTCTCGTAGTATCGATGCCGGAAAGGAGCTGCGATTGAAGCAGCAGTACTTCTGGGTATCTGCTTCACTTCACGACATTATAAGACGATTCAAGAAGACCCACAGGCCATGGGACCAGTTCCCAGATCAAGTTGCCATCCAATTGAATGATACCCACCCTGCCCTTGCCATTGTCGAGCTGCAGCGAATTTTGATTGATATCGAGAACCTTTCTTACGACAAGGCCTGGGGAAGTAAGTGGCATATGCACCATATTTTTCAGACAGGGCTAACACAGGTTTTAGTTGTGACCCGTACGTTCGGTTACACCAACCACACCGTTCTTCCGGAAGCTCTTGAGAAGTGGTCTGTCCCCCTCATGCAACACTTGCTTCCACGCCACATGCAGATAATCTATGACATCAACTTGTTCTTTTTGCAAGGTGTTGAGAAGAAATTCCCTGGAGACCGTGAACTGCTCATGAAAGTGTCTATCATTGAGGAAAGCCAGCCTCAGAGCATCAGGATGGCATTCCTTGCAATTATTGGGTCTCACAAGGTCAACGGTGTAGCCGAGCTCCACTCCGATCTCATAAGGACTACAATTTTCAAGGACTTCGTCACTGTCTTTGGCCCTGATAAATTCATCAACGTTACTAATGGAGTTACTCCACGAAGATGGCTTCACCAGGCCAACCCTAAACTCTCGGATTTGATTAGTGAGAAGCTCGGCGGAGATAGTTTCCTGAAGGATTTGACACTTCTGGATGGCTTGTTGGAACATTTAGATGACAAGCAATTCCGAAAGGATGTAAGTACTTTCCTACCCATAATCACCAGGCTAAAATTGCTGAACCGGGGTAGTGGATGGACATCAAATATGCAAACAAAGTCCGACTAGCGAAGTATATTAAGGAAACAACGCAAATTGCTGTCAATCCTGCTTCTTTGTTTGATATCCAGGTCAAACGTATACATGAGGTAGATTAGATACCCCACATTTACTGGCTTATGCTGGTTGCTAATCGTTTATAGTATAAACGTCAACAAATGAACATTTTTGGAATCATTCACCGATACCTCACTTTGAAGGCTATGAAGCCCGAGCAGCGAAAGAAAGCTGTCCCTAGGGTGTCCATTTTTGGAGGGAAGGCGGCCCCAGGTTATTGGATGGTATGATGGTCAAACCTTCGCTGCCCCATCACTCTGACACCAGTATATAGGCCAAGACAATCATCCGTCTCATCACCGCCGTAGGAGATGTCGTAAACTGCGACAAAGATATCGGAGATTTGTTGAAGGTTATCTTTATCGAGGACTACAACGTCAGCAAGGCAGAGATGATCATTCCGGCCTCCGATATTAGCGAGCACATTTCAACTGCAGGAACTGAAGCCAGTGGAACAAGTAACGTTTACCTCTCCCACGCTGTGAAGTCGGAACAACACTACTGACAACAATAGGCAACATGAAATTCGTTTTGAACGGTGGTTTGATCATTGGAACTGTCGATGGTGCCAATGTTGAGATTGTCGAGCAAATTGGTGATGAACAAGCCTTTACCTTCGGTCACCTTGCCCACAGCGTACCCGAGCTGCGTCACCAGCACCACTTCGGCAAACCTAAGCCAGTGCTTGACAAGTGCTTAAAGGCTGTTTTTGATGCTATTCAAAAGGGAACCTTCGGTACTCCAGAACTTTTTGAGCCATTGATCAACTCTATTGCAGAGGGTGGTGACTACTACTTGGTTTCCGATGACTTTCAATCATACATCGATGCTCAAAGTTTGGTCGATGAACTCTATGTCGACAAGGATTCGTGGGCAGAGCGCAGCATCGCTGCAGTTGCAAAGATGGGTATGATATTTACTGCTGTGGAAGGCTGTGACATTGAAATACTAATCAATATGGGACAATATAGGTTTCTTCAGTTCTGACCGAACAATTGTTGAGTATGCCGAGCAGATCTGGAACATTGAGCCAGTTCCAGTACCACGTCAAAAATAATGGGCGTGAAGGGGCAAGGTGTATTTGAATAATGGGCTGGGGTAATGGGTAAAGGGGGAAATATGCTGGTTTTGTTGGTTAGGAAACGGGAACATGGGTCTTTGGGATTACTTGAGTACTATTTTCTGTTGGATTGCATTGATCATTGGGCGATGGATCCATTCATGTACTATTGGGTTTCTTTATTCTATGAAGCACGCGAGACGAATTGAGCAGTTTTGTGGAATAGAATATCAATTTTCCTACTTTGACAAATGGTGTTACCCCCCGTGAGATTCATGAGACTGTTCTTAGGGCCATAGTTAAGTTGTTTGTCAAGAGACCATCTGAATATTATAGCACCCTGAACAACCTGGAGACTAATATGTTTAGTATTTTATTTTCAAGCTAGAGCGTTCGAACATGGTTTAGATATGACAAACTTGGGACAGGAGCGTAAAATCGTGGTTACTCTCAACTTAGGGCAAGAGTTACTTGATATCTACTATGATGCACTGAGTTTTCATTTTTCTTATATTCATTTTAAAATATATCCTATTTGCTGCTAGCTTCCGAAAGTAGTGGGCGTTTGGTAGCTGTTATCACACAATCAACCCCACCTTCTCAGGCCTAGTACCCACTGGTAAACCAAGCCCAGCAACACATCAAGAGATGTACCCATACATCCACTCATCCCCCCACACACACTCTCAACCCCCCCCCCCCCCCCCCCCAAGCAGGATCTCCATCTTCTCCCATCAAACAATTTTTACTCTCCAGCAAAGCCACTCCCGCCATGCGCTCTGGAGCCCAATACTAGCAGATCTTGCTTCCTTGGTAAGAGAAAAAGCCCTAATTCAACGCGCAGCTACCTACGCCGAAGACCCTGCTCCCGTACCTCCAAGCCCTATCCGAGGAGGGCTTGGAGGAAACTGCTTGGAGGAAACTCGTTTTACTTGTTCTATCTGACATAAATAGAATCCACTGATGTAATTCCATACGTACCACTTTGGGGGGATAGATTGAATTCTGCTGACAAACATTTATGCGTGCATGAAGAGACTCTAAAACGTTGGAATAATAGTACAGTAACATGAAGGATGCACCATCAATAATCATCTAATGAGAACAAAGGTGTGTATCTTCCACTTCCATTCTATTCAGTACTAAATTATGACACTGGAGTTTCATGTTTGATGTATTATCTCTCTTGATCTTCGCATAACCCATAAAAATGCGAAATATCGTTAAGAGCCTTGCCGGTGAATATGAGCAATTGAGTGGCAAGAATACTTTGTTCCAACAGACGGGACCGATCCCAGGTCACTGGCCCAATCAATTGTATTGTATACATGTGACCGGTGAAGGAAAACGATTACCTGATCCAAACTTTATTTTATTACCTTTTCCCAGCTTAACCTTCCACCCGCGGTACTAGTATTGTCACCTTTCCATTTGAAGTTGCTCCAATCTTCATAAGTGTACCCTTAGACCACATTATTGAATGAAGTTTCCTCTTAGGAGCGTACCGTGTTATCCTCAACTCTACAAAACTACCCTGAATTCAAAAGATATTAAAAGAGCTAGACATGCCTTGGTGCATGTAGACTGTATCAGAGGTGAAAAAAGTTGCTTTGGGGCTGTAGTAAAACTCCATATGCCCGGGCTATTACCCTGAACTGCGCATTGCCTATCTTGGCAACAACCGTATACTATATTAGGTAATCGCACTCCCTAAAACAGTAATATTTATAACCAGACAACAAGACCAATCCATGATATTCCCACGCCTAGCTTGCTGCGTGTCACTTGGGATCCTCGATATTTCTTCGTTCATCTCGGCCATCAACAGCAGCTAACTTGCATATTCCTAATTTCCTATAAGCTCACAGACATAATATTGGTTATTCAGGTATACTTGCATCCTGGGCAGCCATACAATCATCCCCGCCCCAGGACAAAATAAAAATCGGTCCTATAATTTTTTTCTGCCTTACCCACGGCGAGCCGTCCGTGAATGCCTGTTCGGTAAAAGTCGAAGGAGCAGGGATGGTCGGCGTCTATCGTTCGCAACGCCATGGTATTTTGAAGATATCAAAACGAATGAGTCCCAACTCTGGTAGGTATCGATCCTGGGGACGGCGAGGAGGCACTTCAACAATCCCCCACAGATTCCCAAATACTGCGTCCAGCGTGGAAAATCAGCAAAGCATTCGCAGTGGCCTTCTTGAGGAACAACATATACATAATCATAAAGGTTCCCAGGTAAGGTGCAATTTTCTTATGTTGATACCTTCAAGACTGTTGCGGGTGGACAGCAACTCCTTTTCCTTTCTTACTCATTTTCCTTTCTTCTGGCAGGGCATTATTGAGATGGTAATTGTGGATCTAGGTGGGGTCTACGTAGGTGTGATGATATATATTGATCATGGCCATGGACTTCACTTACGGCTATAGCCTAACACAGTCGCTGAACTTGGATTTTACATTCCCAAACTTCCTTGAGGTATCTACCCTGCAGCTGGGTTCGCTGTAGAATTCGTGATGTCTTCCATACACTCTCTACACACTCTCCTCGCGAGTTAGCCCCCCTTGGCCATGGGCCCGACCACTTACACTACTGATCGCACCAGGAATAAGGATCCCATGAGTGCTTATAACAGCAATTCGTATAGCTCAAGCTGATATCTCATGGTAGAATAGCACGCACCAAAAATTTATTTCCAACCTCCACAAATAAGCCCCGCAGGATGTTTTCGCAGCCTCGACTGAGCTACATTTGCGTCTCGAGGCTCGGAAGCCCCCGTGCAGTCCTCACCGCTCCAACACGCTCCGTAATTTCTGCATCCTTCAGCCTCTTTGCGTGCGTCTAGACATAGATGGAGGCCGGGACCCTGTAGACCTCGAAGTAGCTTGCTGTGGGAATGGATTCAATCCTATCGTTCTTATATTTTCGAGAGGGGGGGAACTTTTCTTGCCAATAGTCTGGCAGGACATATGCATGCTTGAGTGGCAGTATCAAAGAAGAGAAGTTATTGATCAGTATATGATGCATTAGGTCACTGTAGTGCCAGACCACGTGGCTGGGAGCGTGCGATTTATTGTGCTGTTGGAGAGTGTAACCGCTAGGACAAAACGTGATCACTGGGTGGTTTGCCTAGACACCGATAGTATATTGTACGCTCACATGCGAGCAGGGCGCTTTATGCTTAAGGTAGAGGGATAAATTGAGCTTGTGCATGGGATGCTTTGGAGTCATGAAACATGTCATTAGCTAGAGAGGTCAATCACTACAGAATAATTATGTTGTAATTTATGTTGCAATTGATTAGTATTGATATCTACTTCTGTATCCTTCTTACACTGAAGCCTCTACGAGGGTCTTGTCGGAAGTGGTAGCCAGACTACCGAAGTGGGACTAGCTCAGCTTCCCAAAAGGCAGTCTGGCTGGTACCCAAAAGCCGTGCCAACCAGACTATGTACCAAAAGCCAGAGGCCGAATCGGGATTCCCTCCCCTGTGCGCCTTCCTAATGACACTGAAAATAGAACCTCAGTTGACGTTGAAGAAGGATAACCTGTGCAGGAAGGGCTCTATCCAGTACATGGTCACCCACTATACCTAGTACTAACCTAGTAATCTGGTAAATTATGACAGAGCGGACGTCTTGATCAGTATTTGGTCGTAGATGTCTAGATCTGTTCTTGGAGCCTTTTGCCTACGCAGGAGGATGCACCTTGGAAGGTAAGTAGGCCTGGTATACTTAGCTGTTTGGTTCTTAGCTATCGCTATAGCTACTATACAGCCCAGGTCGATAATATCTAGGACTGTAGTTTTGATGAGTACCATCAAAGAGTAAAAATCCAATCATTGCTATGCTTGAAAGAAGCTGGTTTTTAGGAATATGTAATGAAGCACAATCAATCAGAGTAAATGACACACCGTTACGTAATTAAGGCTTGCTTGTTGAAAGCCATATGCATAGCAAGCAGCCAACGATCCATTCAAGTACTAAGTACAACTAAAGCAAAACTCCCTTATCACCTAGCAAAAGAAAAGAAAAAGAAAAGAAATAGTAATATAACAGGGACAGCCAGATGGACTGCAATCAACCCGCGCGCCATTCTCCAAATTTCCATAAGGACCCTTTCACTCGCAGAATACTGGTATGATAGCCCATGGTATGATAGCCCAAGTTTTTCCATTCCGTATTTTCATCTTCCTACTGCGCAAATCACGTCCTCTTATGGCAAAAGCCTAATCCTAAGCCTGAGCAGCTTGGGCCTCCTCATTTAATACCTCCACTACCTGCGACTCCTCACTACCCTCCAACACTCCTCCAGGTGTCTTCAACTCCCTAACCTGCCTCTCCAACTCCCTGATCCTCCTCTTCAACATCTCATTCTCTCTACTCAACATCTGCGTCTCGGCCATATAGAACCCTGTCTCATCTCTACTCGCACTTGTCCCCAGCAAAAATCCTCCCGAAACGAGATCCTCCCCACCAGAAATCGGCTGCAACAAAGGCGACCCAGCTGTATGCGTGGAGCTCGCCCTACTGACTGGACGGTTCTGAGTAGTTGTAGTCTGATTGAACGAGCTCTGCCTACTAAGTCCGCTCCTCCTAACACTAACCCCGCCAGGGCTCCTTGCCCTGGTGCTGTTTGCTGAGTCAAATGTCGCTCCGGTTGAGGACGCCCCATCGTCACTTTGTGTGGAGCTCAGATGCTGGTTTTGTAACTGCTGTAGCCGAATCATGTTGAGCAGGCGGTTCACGGCAGCTTCTTGCTCGATCTCAAGCTCATTGTGGAGCTCGGCAAAGTCGGAGCTAGGTTGTCTGGGGAGACGTTGTGGGCCGGATGGGGAGGAGGAGAGTGAGAGGTTGTCGAGAGGGGGGGTGAGGAGGGAGGTGCGGCGGCTGGAGGTTCGGGAGGTGCTAGAAGGGCGGCGGTGATGCTGGTACTGAGGAATGAAGCCGACGGCGGCGCTAGTGGTGGTTGTGGAGATGGCGAGGTTGGATGTTGCCGGACGAGTAGAGGAGGGGGTTGCGGGGCGGGAGGTGCTATTTGTTGTTCCGGCTGTCTGAGGGGAGGGAAGAGAGGTGGGGCTTTGAGGGCCGAGGGAGGAAGTGCTGGTTACGGGGGTTGTGGTGGGAGGGGAGAGCTTGGTGGGAGGGGAGTGCTTTGTGGGGGTAGGACGTTGGTCTGACATGGTTGGTGGAGTGTGTGTTGCAGAATGGAGGCGGCGATATTTTTGTGAGAAGGTGAGGGACCAGACGAAGTAGGAGGACTGGATCGGAGAAGTTGGGAGGAGGTCCGTACCTTATAGGTTCGTCTGGTTGACGGGAGATGTTGGGTTGGGCGAAGCCGGATTCATATGGGAGCAGGTGCTGCATGCCGAGCCGCCAAGTAGTGCACTTATGCAATGCACACAGCAGTGCGAACTTGTTTTCTTCTCTCACGCATTGTACCATGTATGTGCCCATACGCATATGGAGCAAAAGAAATCAAGATAACTAAAACGCCAAAAATAAGCCCTACTTATACCTTACGAAAAAAGGATACACAGACCTTTTTTCCCCAGACCCACGTAGCCAGGCAGATACAAAAATCATAACAAAAAAAACCCATCTAAAAGAATAATAGACTAATAGAAGAAGAACAAGATACAGATACGCAAAAACTAGAATATAGACCTGTAGTATAACTAACTACATAGCCCTATCCCCATCTCTATCCCCCCTCACCTCCCCTCTGCCTCGATCACTGCCTGCACCGTGCTTACCATACCCATCCTCTCAACCTCCCTCCTCTGCCTCCCACTAACCCTCGTCGCCATTACCCCGCTTTCCTTGCCTACATCCTTCCCAACCCCACCATTCATCTCCACATCTTCTCCAACACCCTCGTCAGCATTCCCATCCTCCATCTCCTCTTCCTCTGGTCCCCATCTCACATCCCCCCTCCAATCCCTGGCCGCCGACCCAACCGGCCATTGCCCAGGAGGAAGCTTTGGCCTTGCATCACGAAGTTGTTTATTAGCAGACCTCGGCCGGCCAATTGGGCGATCTGACTTCGAGTAGCGGATAGGGATACCTTGGGCGTCGAGCTTGATGGGGTGTTTTCTTGGCCGACCACGGACGTGTCTTTGAGGTTGTGGTGGGTCTGATGGCGTGATAGAGTCATTTTGCTGTTGATTTTGGAGGGGCTGTGGTGAATTCTCAACTCCATTCCCACCGTTCCCATGAGTACTTTCCATCTCCACGTCCCTCCCCTTCACCTCCCTCTTCCCCTTCCCCTTCCCCTTCCCCTTCCCCTTCTCCCTCCTCCCTTTCTCACCAAGTTTCCTTGCACTGGAAGCATCAGTAAAATCATCATCATCCCCCGACCACGACCCTTCCGTCTCTCCAGCAAACCCATAACCAACTCCCAATCCAGGTCTCTTGAACATCGCTACCCAAGCCGCATAACACGGATAACTATCCACCCAGTCCTCGTCCCAGTCCTCCAAAAGTTTTCTCTGTCTTCTCTGCCTCTTTGCTTGTTTTGCGACAATATATGTGGTTGTAAATGGTGTAGTATCTGACGAAGATGCATCAGAGGCAGAGGTAGAGCTAGATTTGGAGGTGAAAGTCTCAGAGTCAGAAAGGCATCGTTGCGAGTCTTCCGAGGAAGAGGAGTCCGTATCTTCCGCCAATTTTTCATTCGTAAGATTTTGTAGCCGTTTTGCGACTTCCTCCGGTGGGGATACGTGTTCTGGTAAGAGCTCCGTCCACAATGCCAGCTCCGCCTTCGCATCGGCAATAAGGTCGAGCCTCTCCGTTTGTGTATGGATTGCATCCTCAAGGGCATGCTCCGAGTCCTCCGAATCATCATCGATTTCTTCACCAGCTTCCCCTTCCACTTCCGAACCATATTGATCCAGTAAATCCACTATAATATCAGGATGCGGCGCCTCTCCCATCTCTCTATCGCCATCCTCATCCAGCGCACCTTCCTTCTCGTTCCTAGAAGTCACACCCTCCTCATTCGTCTCCCCCTCTCCCCTTCCCAGCCGCTGCGTATCTCTCCTTTTTTTCAAGTCACCCTTCTTGCTCAACAACTCCCGCTCGACAAGCTCAAGCTTCATTTCCCTTCCCCTCCTATCCCTTACCCTAGCCCCACTCCTCCGAACCCACGATACCCAGAACCCCTTCTTATCCGCCTCTCCAAGGCCCATGACTCGAGCTGCAACTTTAACATCACTCACTCGAATATTTGGAGCTAACCTCTCCGAAAGCAGACTTGATTGTATACGATTTTTAGCGATAAAGATCGATGCCTGGACAAGTTTCTGTGTCATGGAGACAGCAAGGTTATGTAAATCTTGGAGGAAAGTAAGCCTGATCGCCGGTGCTCCTCTATCGCCGTTTACTGCTGACAGAGAGTTATTAGGGGGTGGCTTAGGCAGCATAAAGAATGCCTGTGAGAGCCTTAAAAGAGAATGTGTTTTCAAAAGCTCCGCTTCCGGCGGTGGTAACGGGACTGTTTCATCAATGTTCCCATTTTTCGAATTCTTTTCAACCCAGAACTCATCCATCTTCTCTGCCTCATCAAACCCAACTAGCCACTTCCCATCACCCCACTTCTCCTTCTCCCGCCTAACCTCATCTTCAAGAATCTCTTTCTCCAGATTCTCCGCATGTTTCTCCATTAACGCCTCCAACTCCCCGGAAATTTCCACAGCTGCAGGAATATCCTCATACCTCACCAATGCCACTTCTTCTTCATCTCCCTGGGCCACCCCTTCTTCTCCTCTCGCTGCTTGTTCACCTCTATCTTGGGCCCCAAATCTCCTAACGTAAACCTTCACATCCTTCAAACCTTCCTCTAGAGCCTTCAAATACGCCCTGACCTCAACAATACTCTTCGTGCCCACTCCCTCTGAAATACCAGGAAGGTCATGTCTACCTTTGGAAGCTAGGTGATTGAAAAACCGCTCTTTCTCATCAGAAGCCCAATATGATCCTAAGACATAAGACGCTTCTAGAGGTGCGGAGTCTGGGTTTGCAGTGTGTTCGTCTTCATTCTCAGAAGGGTATATAGCGTTAGTCAAGTATCTCTGAATAGTAGAGTTCAATATATGTGTGTATCTATCTGAGATTTCGGGGGTGAAACAATGTGAGCCAAATTTAAACAGCTGCGTTGGTTGTTGAGATCGCGATACCTGGAATATTTCTGGCGCTCCGAGGGGCTGTGACTTTGCAGAACCTTCCCCCACATCAGAAGTACCATGAACAAGGGACGACTCTGGAGTTGCCAGTTGCCGTTTCATGTTAAGTCCGTTTTCATCTGCTGAGTGCTCCATTCGCCGTTTTACCTGTTTCCAAAATAACAGGTCCAGATCCTCTTCGCTCTCCTCATTTTCACTCTCCGCCTTCCGCTGCTTCTTTTTTCTCTTCCTCTGTTCTTTTCGCTCCCTTTTCTCAGATTTACTCAATCTCTTTACCATTGAAGCCAAATCCTCTCCGGCTTTCCGGGGTACTTTTCTTTCCTCCCTTTTATCCCCAAGAGCCACTACTTCGCTTTCGGATTCGCCTTCGTTTGTCACATCGCTCCCCAGATCATCATGGTTACAACCACTACTGCCCAACCAAGCAGAGACCCTTCCTCCGTAGTGATCGCTATCACTCCCGCACTTTTCAACCTCCTCTTCTACCTCATTATCTTTCATCACTCCATCCCCGTCCCACTCTCAATCCCACCTAGTGCTAAATGCTCCACACCTATTCCTTGTACATCCGCCAGGGGTTCCACTGTTCTTTTTATTTCTCTCCTGCTCTCCTGCTGAAGCTCAGTCTCTCTCTGATCATTATACCCATCCACCTCAAACCCGACTTCAACTCCACCCATTACCCCTTCCAAGATTCCCGTCAACTCCTCATCTATCCCCCCCCTCCCCACCCAAAATACTCATCAATCTTCTTCTGTACTCGTTTCTGATCGCCAATACCCTCACCAACAACACTTGTAACAGTATTATGTGATATCTTCCTCCTCCCTACAATCCCGGTAACTCTATTTCGAAACAAGGATCCTCTCCTCAAACCCCAGACCCAGATCGAGAATCAACTCGCCGTCGCTTACTTGGTGGCTCCGTATGGCCCTCAGAGAAGAGCTTAGGGGGGGTGGGAAACATAACTCAAGTCTCCCAGCAGACAAGAAAAGCTGCTTCAACTTGAAACTATGATGTTAATGAATACTGCTTTGACAGGGCTACTATTGTCGGGGAGTGGAGAGGTGTGTGTTGCGTAGACGTGCTGGAGTACAGCCGAATTTGTCGTTGTAGAAACCTTTCCCACTCGCAAAGGTAGGGTATATCCTATTGACAAAATCTCCTCTCCCAGATGTAATCCTACTTTAACTTCCTCCTCCCTCTACTTCAGTCTCAGCCAATAGTTGCCCCAAATCGCACCGTCGCCGTGAATTAGCCTTAGCAGCTATGTTAATGTGCTTTTTTTCCTACGCCTGATGAAGTTGATGTCGCCCAACTGATCCACACTGTATGCTGACGTTGTTTAATTTTGGGAGTCATAGAAGAGCTGCAGACTTCATGATAAGCTTTGTAACAATCCTAGTCCTTAGAACTTGAACTAGCCCTTTCTGGTTGGTAGAACCATCTGTCATGTAGTAAAAGGATCACATGATTGTAGAAGCCCACATTGAATTACCCTCAACTAATCACCAACGCTATGGACAATGTGAAGCATTGGATATCGATATATCACATACTTTTGTGTTTAAAAGTCTTAAGGGATCAAACAAGGATTGTGTGTTGGTAGTTGTGGGGTTCATTTGTATTTTATATGCCTGCATATAGCAGTGGTTTTCATGATCAGGCAAAAATAGACAGAAGTACTTACTTAAAGGGAAGCGCATTATCTTTTTACAGCAGAGACTTTGTTTAGCCTCATACTATACTTACGATAAAGCTAATCAGTGAGAATAACTACCACAAGACTGTTGAAAATAACAATTTCCTTACACATACAGTCAAGTCTCTCCACTATGTATTGCTGTTACCTATTGCAAGCACTTGCTACCCTGCTAAAGGGATCTCCGGGTTATTTCTTCTTCACATGTATTCACTGTCTTCGCTTACTAGTCTATGTACCAATATCCGTTGTTTCAAGTTAATTGCTTACGCATCAGGTCTATTGCTTGTATTTTATTGCTTCCGCATGTACTTATGCATCGGGCATAATGCTTGCGCATTCAGCTTGGATTGTTCTTACCCTGATCTCGCATCTACATATACGACCTCTCAGGGCACTCATGTATATTGTGATGCTTCTTAAGATAGACTCAATAAGACCGTCTACTCTTGACCGAACATCCAATACGCTGTTCTCACTGGCACGTTCCCACACCCGCACGTTCTCACTCTCACCCTGCTTCACTGCACTAAGAGTCCACCGTTTCATCCTCCATTCAATACCCAGCGATACCACTCGCTCAGTAACCTTTCAATAGATAGTCCATATAGAACTGACCCAGATGCATATATAATACTGCCAGCACCCAACTCCTAATTGACTCGATCTCTCCCCACTGAAGGAAGAAACTCTAAATCCTCTGAGAAATAGAATACTGCGCTATTTTTATGTACAAATGCATAGTGTCCATGCGTGTGGGAAGCTGGGGACAACGCTGAGGTCATATAGAAGACAGCGTGGAATGCGAGCTTTGATTTGACTCCCTTGCGCACCTTTCATGGCCAACAAGCATTGTTCATTTTCGGTCCCACTGAGTACTCTTTGCTTTGATCATCACCACAATCCTTCCCTCTGCGTCGGAAATCTGATCAATTACCACAAAATTCCTCCTCACCTGCGCCTATAGACACTAACTCCCTTTCCATTACTAACTGTATCTCCGCTGCTTATGATATTTGTTTCATCCTGGCCTTTCAGAGGCCTGAATAATGTAGAGTATTAAGCCACATTGTGAGTGGTATAGCTACTATAGGAATTTGTTCGAATTATTGTTGCGTAGTCTGGTTGGCACAATTGTTGCGAGCAAGATAAAAGGTAGCTCTACTTATAGCTATAGCGCTAGCAATAGGTCATTCCGATTGTTGACAAAAATTTAGCGGGAAGTGTCACTTTTAAGGCACTTCCTATTGAGACCATTGTCGAAACAAATTGTGATTAGGCCAACAACCTCATAGAACTTTTGATGTCAACCCGCGTATGTCCGGGTCTTCGCTTTCGCTCTCATCTGCGTCTCTCATTTTTGGAAGTTACCATGAGAAGAAGTAGAGTCATTGTAGGGCAGAATGAGATTGTAGATTGTGTAAATGACTCTAGAACCTTTTGTGTCGTTCATGTTTGCACATCCTTCAAAAACAGTCAATACCTCAGGTGAAAGCCGAGTCAGAATACAGCAGAACATGCCTTATTATATAGTTTCATAACTGGGGAATTTCATAGCCCAATTAGTTGTTATAGCTGAGTGCATTATAGACTTATGGAGGTGAATCTCTGTCTCTGTCGGGAGAATGGGTTGGGTAAAAGGGGGGGGGGGTATACAAGTATAGAGGATGCAATAAGAGAGAGATCCAAAAGAAGGACTCCTTTCTGGTTGGGGGTTGAAGCTTATAATAATAAGAAATTCAGGAGTTGAGCTCAGAGTTCAGGGTAAGTGATTCCAGGGGGATATATGTTCTGGGCCGCTCGCGGGCAGCATACCCTCTGTGCCGGTCGCGGGCAATTAATATAATTCCTCAATTTGGTAACTGTGAATTGAACAAAACATTCTGCTACACTCAAAAATCAACCTGTGAAGTCATTTTTGACCACCCCTTCCACATCACAGGGAGACGGCAGACATTGAACAAGGGGGGAATTCTGGAAAAATTACCTCAAGCCTTTCAAATGATGAAGTACATGCTTGTGTAGTTAAACTCATCACCTTCATCTCTGATGATGAATGGAATGGAGAGGAGGATACTGAGTTTATTGCTACCATAGAAATCTGCAATGTTTCCTATGCAATAGGTATTTGAAAATTAGTTTCTTATCTACAGGTTCCTATCTATGTGGTTTCTAATATATGGGGCCTTATGGTTCAGGCTATATAGACCATCTTGTACTGAATATCGATGCGCTATGTAGAATTCAGTGAAGTTCGGAATAATCATCATTATTATATTTTTTGTCTACATCTTGTTGCACAATTTATCCCACAACTAAGAAAAATCCCGGCTATTTCTTACTTATAGGATCCAGGTAAGGTGCAAAACAGTACTTTTTTAATCGCAGGTACTTATTTATACGCAAGTATAACTACTGGTGTTTTCGTTTCAGATTTTTGCAAAAACTTCTACTCTAATTGTTATTGCCGATACTTTAAGAATAACCTAAAATTCTCAATTTATTGACATACGAAAGTGTTAACAGATCATGACTGTATTAAACCTCTCAGCTCTGGCTGAACCAAATTGGAATATTAGATGGAGGTCTAATCGATTGGGAAATACATGAATCGATTGCAGTCGCTGGGATAGGTATACCGTTATCAATTCTTTTTTTGGGGGGGTAAATCAGTACTCGTAAACCTTTATCAATACAAGTACCAAATTGAGGAATTATATTAATTGCCCGCGAGCGGCCCAGAACATATACAGTATTTGGCAGTTTATTCTCGCTTTAGGAACGCCACAAAAAAAAAAAAAAATGGAGAACAGAGAAATCGAACTTAAGTAACACGCACCCCCGAAACGCCGCAAAGGGACCACTTTTTTATAGACCAGACCTGTGTTTAAAGAATAGAGAAAACTTCGAGCTTTTTATTTTTTTGGCTTTAAACCCGGTAGGTATTGTCTGTACCGAGGAGAACTATGTATACCAAAGCGAGCTAGAGTACCTTGCGCAGAGCCCCAAGCATGAAACAGGATGATAATATTATACGAGGTTATACGTAATAGAACGTATAAATATAAAGATCTCACCGCTGTACTCACAGTTTAGGGTACATGGAATATGGACCTAGTTTGTCATATCATTACCCTGAACTTTGATAGTAGAGTACATACAAATCGTCTATAAAACCACTGTGATATATATACATCACTGGAAACACAAATGAACATAAACAGAAAATGAATATACAAGATGCACCGACCACGTATCATATACATCCCACCTCATATCCTTACCAAACCAAAAAAATGAAAAAAATCCACACACATTCCTACTCCAACACCCCCAATACCCCCAACATCTCCTCAACCGTTCCAAATTTCTCCCTGTCCTTCCCCTTCCTTCTTCCCCTCTCCCTCTCCGCCTCCTCAATCCTCCTCCATTCCTCCCACCCCACTTTCCTGACCCCCCTCCCCTTCGCCTCCCCCTCCAGCGCCTTCCACCCCCTCTTCTCCCCCTCCTCCCCACCTCCCGCATACCCCATAAACTCCCCCCCGCTTATCCAATCCTCAACAACCGCATCCCCAGTCTCAAACGCATCAAACATCGTACTCGCAATCACCCCTGTCGGGCCCCTCTTAACCCAACCCGCAGCATACACCCCTGGAACCCTAATCGTACCAATCTCCTTAAATCCCTCCTCAGGCCCGGTCTCCTCAGGGATTACGACCCTACCGTTTTCGTTGGGTATCAGGCCTAGTTTAGGGTTGAATGGGATTCCGAGGTGGGAGGAGCCCGGGAGTGGGAGGGACAGGTAGCCGATGGATTTGAAGGCGAGCTGGGTGTGGAGGGTAGTGTGTGAGGGAGCGAGGGTGATGGGGGCGGAAGGGGAGTAGGCGAGGGGCGGAGGGGGGAGAAGGGTGCGTTGGAATTGGATGCTGGAGAGGTGCGTTGGGGAGGTGGGGTGGGAGTGGAAGTGCGTGGGGGTTAGGAGGAAGTCGAGGGACCAGGATTTTTCTACGGGGACGGAGGGGGAAGGGGGGGTGCTGTGGCAGTGGAGGATTTCGAGGATACGTTTTTGGGAGCGGGGGAAAGTGGAAGTTAAGGTGGGTGGTGGGAGAGGAGGGGAGGGAATGGGGTGGAAGAAGACGGAGGGGAGAGTAAGGAGTTCGCGAAGTTCTTTGATGGTGAAGGAGGCCTGTGGGGGGAGGAGAGTTAGTATGTCTTGAGCAAATTGAATATGGAGGGGATTGGGTCCAAACCTGCATCGGCCCTCTTCTTCCAACAACCCTCACCCTCTTCACTCTACTCCTCGCCAACTTCTCCAATGCATACCCCGTGACATCCGTCCCCTTCAGCCTGTCCACCCCACTCAATAACATCCTCGTCACATCCAGCGCCACGTTTCCCTGCCCAATAACCACCGCCTCCTCTGCATTCTCCAGCTCCGGGTCCAAGCCACGATTTTCGGGATAGCCGTTATACCATCCTACAAAGTCCCTCGCGGAATATATCCCCTTGAGCGTATCTTCTCCTGGGATATTCAACTTCTTGTCTCTCGAGGCACCGTATGAGAGGACGAGGGCGTTGTAATGAGGGACGATTGAAGCTAGTGGCAGAACTCCCTTCTCCTCGGGGAAGCCGATTGGGATGTTTCCTAGATACTGGAAGTGGGGGTGGGATGCGACTTCGGCGAATTTATCTTGACAATTCTAGCTGCTGGGATTAGTTGGCTTTGGGAGGGTTATGGTTATGGGGGTCGGGAGGGGTAGGTGTACTTTTACTTCGGGATGGTCTGGGGCGACGCCGAAGCGGACAAGGCCGTAGGGGACTGGGAGGGATTCGTACATATCGATGTGCGCAGTGGGGAGCTTCGTGAGCACGCGGTAGGCGGTGTAGAAGCCGGCGGGGCCGGCGCCGATGATGGCCATGCGGAGGGGGGCATCGCGGCGGGCGGTGGTGAGGAAGCGGGTATGGAGGCGGAGGTGGAGGCGTAAAGGGGCGATATGGAGCTTCTTGAGCAGGTGGAGGGCGGGCATTTGGGGCGGGGGTGTTGAGGGGGTGTAGTGTGTTTCAGTCGATCTCGGAGTTATTACGCATGAGCACAAGCGACACTGAAGGAAAGGATTGCAGTACAGAATTACGTACTGTAGATACTATGGCAAATCCTACGATCGGCAGGCCTCAGCAGCTCACCTTCTTTGGGCTTTTTCCATCTGCCCGTAGCTGGTGACGGCAATCCGCGATGTAGGCCCACGGGCACCCCCAGCAAGTAAAATCGCACCCATTGAATATATAAATACCAAGGATAATCCTGAGAAAACCCTGTGGCTCTAGGAGGGCTGGGTGATTGAACATCCAGGTGCAGTCTTACTCGCAGATTGCTTCGGTATATTGGGTATATTGGTAGCCATCCTGTGTAAAATAATCGGGTGGGGATCATCATCAAGGGCATCGAGAGCGTCGTAAAGCACTCTGTTCAGTGCTGTACGTGCTTTTGTGGCCAACCTCAACACCAAACCACACGACATCGCGGACAATTGCAAGCTATGCACGAGCGGAATATCTATCGAGCCGGCGTAGATTTTGCGCAGCTGGGGAAGGATTGTCCGCAGTTTGCTAAATAGTAAGTCTCTTTCATTCCATACATATTATATGGCCCCGACTCCCAAATGTCGACATGAACCTGAATATTCAATCGTCCCATACATACCTACATATCATACATCATCATCACAATATCCCCATTCTCATACGATTCATCATAGTCTAGTCAAGGGCCCCTCCCAAATCGACTTCCACGACCCCGATGCCGTTCGGTACGTCTCCCTCTCGACCACTTCTCAGTACAGATCATTCCCATTAACCATACTATTAGCGAACTAACAACCTCCCTACTAAAGCGGGACTTCAACCTCACCGTCGACCTCCCTAATGACAGACTCTGTCCTCCTGTATGTAAACCCCTCCCCCAATCACCCCTTTCCATCCCACAAGCTCTCCACATCCCGTTCTAACCCTCCTCACAGGTGCCAAATAGGTTCTCTACAATATACCTTCGAGTATACTGTTGGATAATGGCTGATGGTCTAAATAAGATTAAACTATATCCACTGGCTACAAGACCTCCTCGACTCCACCTCCGGAGGGGAATCCGATGAGTACGATTCGGAGAGGGAAGTAGTTGGGTTAGATATGTATTTCCCCCCCGCTTCTCCTTCTCTTTGATATATATAAGATATTCACGTATGTATATATATTGAGCATAATATACTAACACACTTTTCCTCCTACCACACAGAGGCGTCGGCGCAAGCTGCATCTACCCCCTCCTAGGCTGCGCAACCCGGCCAAACTGGAAATTCGTTGGTACAGGTACGGTATCTTTCACCCCCCTTCCCCTCTCCCGCCTTCCAAACAGAAGTATTCAACCCCTTATAGACATCGACCCCCTCTCCCTCTGCCATGCCCAACGCCAACTAACCCTTAACTCCCTCCACTCTCGAATTCACCTCATCCCAACGCACCCCGCAGCCCCATTTTTCTCCCCCGCCCTCCTCGTCGCCCCACAGCTCGACTTCACCATGTGCAATCCCCCCTTCTACCACTCCCCGTCCCCACCCACCATCACCTCATCCTCCCTCCCCCACCTTACCCACCTCCCCACTCCCATAACGAAACTCCACCCCCCCAACACCTCCCCTCCCCAAGCCACCCAATCAGAAATGTCCATCCCCGGCGGTGAACTCCCCTTCGTGCGGCGCATCCTGCACGAGTCAGCTCTCCCTGATGTTCGAACGCGGGTTCAGTGGTTTAGTGTTATGCTTGGCGTGAAGAGCCATGTAGTGCCGCTTGTGGACGAGATTAAGAAGGTGGGCGGGGAGGGGGCCAATTTTGCTGTGACGACTTTCATTCAGGGGAGGGGCGGGGGGGGACAAGGAGGTGGGGTGTAGCATGGAGCTGGACCGGGTGGAGGCCAGGGTGGGGTACTGGGGTATGCGGTGTGAAGGGTAAGGGGATAGGGGGGAAGGTAAAACCATTCAAGGGAGTGTGCGAGATTCTGGTACCAGTAGGGAAAGAGAGGGAGGGGGATAAAGTAAAGAAGAGCGTTATAGGTATTATTGAGGACCTTGCTAAATCTGCGGGGAATAAGGAATTGAAATGGGGTATCACCGGGGGAAAAAACAACGAGACCCTATTAAACGGGTGGGTTAGCGGTGATCTTTGGAGTCGCATTGCGAGGCGCAGACGAGCAAGGGGGACGGCAACTGTTGACTACACCCAACATGATCATGAGCAGCCCCAAGAGGAGGAAACTCAGGGTCGGGATGTCTACGAGAACTCACTAAAGGGGATGTGGTTCCGAATCACCATTGCCCCACCAGCGCCAACCACCACTACTCAAAATGAAGAGGCGGAGGGAGATGAAGACGAAGACGAGGAAATGACCCCCGTGCCTGAGCAACAACTTTACGATTATGTCCCACAACCCCAACCCCACATGCTCGCTTCTTCAGTGCAGCAAGTTCAGCAAAGGGGTTCAGGAGCAGATATAGCCACACTAATCACAATCCGGCTCACCAGATGTAACCCCAATGACACCGTGCTCTTTGAAAGTTTCTGTGGGATGCTTCGGCGGAAGATATTGCTTGAGCCTGCTAGCACACGTTAGTATAATTGCATGGCGTTTGATGGGGAGGGGGAGGGGAAGGGGAGGGGAATTTTTTTTCGTGTGGGTATCTGGAGAAGGTGGGTTACCCTGAATTTCGGGATTTGCTTCAATCAACCTACAGTACTTACACAAGAATTTGGGATGTTCTATGTGTACATTGAGCTGGCATGGGTGATTGATGGAGGGTATTATAGCATATACATCTATATTTATTCATATACCATCAGGATACATTCATCTACCAGTGTAAACTTCTCATGCTAATCTACATCAATATATATCATCATCATACAAGCAAAAGGATAATAACATCACTCAACACAAAAATACAAAACATTTATCAAATATTAATATTCCCCCTCCCCCTACATAATACCCCATCCCCACTCTACCCCTTCAGCCCTCCCTTCCCAAGCACACTCTTGCCCTCCCCCCTCTCCGCCCTCTCATATGCCTCCTTCGACCTATCCATCAACATCTCCAACTCCTCCTTCCCCAGCAACTCCTCTCCTTCCTCCATCACTTTCACCTTCTCAGACCCCTCCTTCACAATTATCCCTTCCAAATCCTTCTCTCCCCACCTCCCGGCACCTTCCCCGCCCTTCTCCTCCTTAGACACTACTCCCCCAAACTGTCCTTTCATCATGACCAACCTCTCCAACCTTCTCTTTCCCTCCGCCCTCTCTAGCAGCCTTTCCTCCACGGTCCCACCCGTGGCAAACCTAAATACGACCACAGGTTTTCTTTGACCAATCCTGTGCGCTCTATCCTGCGCCTGCAAATCCATCATTGGATTCCAATCTGAATCAAACAATATTACAGTATCCGCCGCCGTCAGGTTAATCCCCTGCCCCCCCGCACGAGTAGACAGAAGGAAAACCTTCCAGTCCGGGTTCTTGTTAAACAAGTCAATCTGCTCCCTTCTCTCCTCCAGCTTCACACTGCCATCGATCCTCGCGCACTTCCACCCCCTCAGAGTGTAGGCATAATCGTACAGAATATCTAGCGTCGTCGCAAACTGGCTGAATATCAGCACCTTGTGCCCCCGCGCAAGCAGCTCCGGGAGTAGGCGGTCTAGGAGGAGGAGTTTTCCGGAGGATGTGATGAGGGAAGAGTCTGGGGGCGTGGTGTCTGGGGGGGACCAGGGCCAGTAGAATTGGTGCGGGGAGTTGCAGCAGAGCCGAAGCTGCATAATGAGGTTTTGGAGTTTTTTAGAGGAGATTTCTTTGGTGGCAAGGAGGAGCTGGGATTGGTATGAGGAGCAGATGGAGTCCGAGGGAGAGGGAGAGGGGCTGGTGTGGTAGAGTGTTTCGGCGTCGAGGTGGTCGAGCCATTCGTCTTCTGAGAGTTCGTAGTAGGATGTGCGGGTGCGTTTGCGTTGGGGGGGAGGGAGGGGGCTAGTTAATGGGGCGGTGGTGTAAAAAGTGGTGGTTGCTGGAGGATCTTGCTTGGCGGGTAGGGGGAAGAGGGAGGGTTTCTTCTTAGAGAGATGGTCTGTGTCGGGAGTGTCTTGCTTGGTATGATTGCCTGTAAGAGTATGGGTCCGCTTGCGCTTATTTGTAGGTGTGGCTTGGGCCAGTTTCTCGCCTTGCACATGCACTTGCTTCACACTGATCAGCTTCGCGACTAACCATTCTTTCCCCTTGCCGTCGACCAATGCTTGATAGAGCTCCTTTTGCTCTTTGGTCAACGGTGCGTAGAGGACATACTCCCTCTTTGGGGGTAGTTGGGTAATGACATCTGCCTTGACCCTTCTTAACAAGAAGGGCTTCAGGATAGCATGTAAACTTTGAACAATCTGCGTTTTCCTATCTGCTTCCAAAATCTGTCCTAATCCCTCCTTCTCCCTAAGTGCCGAGAAATCAAACCACTCCTGAAAGACATCTAAGTCATCAAAGATATCCGGGAGGAGGAAGTTCAAGAGCGACCACAGCTCCGCAAGGTTATTTTGCAGCGGGGTTCCAGTAAGGAGGAGGCGGTTTGCGGAAGTGTAGGATTTGAGTTCTTTGATGAGCTTGCAGTTGAGGTTTTTTATGCGGTGACCTTCGTCGATGATGATGAAGGCCCAACTGTAGCGTTGGAGATACTTGCGGTCCTTCATGATGAGCTCGTAGCTGGTGCAGATTATGGGAAAGTTTGGGCCGACTGCCTTGAGGCGTTTAGAGCGGATGGATTCTCGCTCTTGGGGAGTGCCGTGGTAGAGGACGCATGGCATATCGGGGGTGAACCTGGAGAACATTAGACATGATACAAGAGCAAGTACATATCAAGTCTATTTTAGCTTGATGTTACAATGACGAACTTCTCAATCTCTGCCACCCAGTTTGTCAATGTACTCACGGGTGCTACGACCAAGAATGGGCCAAAGGATCCCTTCTCCCGCAAGAATGCAAGAAAGGCAATGGTCTGGAGGGTCTTTCCTAGACCCATTTCGTCTGCCAGAATACCGTTAAGCCCGTTCTCATAAAGTGAGCACAGCCAGTCAAGACCCTCTAATTGATACGGTTTCATATTGCCACCAGTGACGAGCTTTGGTTGCCTTGCAGATCGCAGTTGAGTTTGTTGCCCCAACTTCTCCCCAGACCCCTCAACTGCCGCAGATGCCAATGCCTCTGTGGTTGAGGTTTTGGTATCTCCAATGGCGGAGCGAGTGAGAAAGTTTGTAAGGATATTTTTCCCTCCAGCTCCTTTTTTGCCATTTGCGGTGCCTTTTACACCACGTTTCTTGGGGGCTGTGACAGCAGGCCCAACTTTGCCAGACCTAGTTGCTCTCTTGCTACTAGGCTCGTCCCTGACCTCTTCCTCCTTGACCTCTCCCTCCTTGGCCTCGTCCTCTTTGGCTTCTTTCGATGATTGTCCTTGTTCTTTTGTCAACTTTTCTCGTTCCTTCTCTTCTTTAGCCTTCTGCACCTCCTGTTGTGCCTTCATCTTGTCAGCAAGAATTGACGAGTAGACCTTGCTCTGCTTGAGTAGAAACTGTAGTCGCAGCCATTTCTTGTCCTCTGGAGCATTTTGGGGGTCGAGAATGGGACCTGTCTCCAATGGGGTTGTAGCTGCCGTAGAGGGCGACGGAGCTCGAGTTGAAGTCGCTGCGGACATGTAGGATAACGTCTATTGGGTATAATACAGTAATTAGTTGTACCGGTATAATGCACTGGATACTGCCAAAAAAAAAATGGAAAAGTTGGAATGGGGGACGATTTTAGGAGATGAGATAGACGAGCTTTGCTTTGTGGAGCACCAAAGTTTTTGCCTTGTCTCGCCCATTTCCGTACCTCCCACACACGCGCCCTTGGGAGACGCGCAATCGAGCACCAAGCAAAGCACTCGACGCGCGACATTGTTACAGCTACAGCACAAGGTCCGAATAATGGAGGCAGCGGAATCGCACCCAGTGATTACATGAAGATAAAAGGCATACTTAGTATGAAGGGGCAGATTCTGTATTTCTCAGTTGGCTTTATTTATCTTGCCATGGTTTGGCTGCACCGCCGCTGCTATATTGACTACTTAAGGTCAAGTATCAATCGGGCTTCACCAGTGGCAGGTGGCTGGTTTTTTTTTTTTTGGAGCTGTGCGCCACAGTGTGGCCCCGCCGCCAAGCACGAGCCCGTCACTTTGCTGATGTCCAGGTCGAGTACGGTGCTGGTGCTGTTACAGGCACCTAACGGCCCCAAGAAAAACAGCCCCCCCACTGTACGAGAAAACCCCCCCGCAAAAGGCACGCTCTCTGTTATCCCAGCAATTCATTGCCTCGAATCGGTCGAAGGTACCCTGAATATTTTCTGCTGGACAGACTCCCTTACCATACACACCATACTACACACCCTCCCTCACGCGCTCACCGAGCACAGCCCCTTCCTCTGATACCCATCAACACAACTCCTTCCCCTGCTGAACTGACGCGTCGATCATGAGCTCGGGACAGCTTGATTACGAATCGCTGCTCTCGGAAAACACAGCAGGCACGGCCGGTATGCAGTCGACTACGGGCGCAAGCCACCAACTGCAGCTGCAACAGCTGCAACAGCAACTACACCACACAGAGTCAATGGCTGACGAAGAGACACCAAACAACCCGGGGATGGGTGATGACGACGAGGACCGGGAAGGAGATGACGATGATGAGGGTGGAGATGAAGGTGACATGGGAGAAGGCGATGAGGGCGATATATCCATGACTGAAGGTGTGTAGCTCCAATCCGCAAAGCTTTGCACATCTGCTACCCCGCCAATAATTGCTCCTTCCACACACCCCCATCTCCCGCTAGCGGGACTTGTAAAATAAGGTTGTCCCGCACACGGAACAAAGAATCCAGGCTTACTCATTCCCAAATGTTGGATCGTTCCTTCCACAGCAGGCGGAGCCAACACTGGCGATGGAGACGAAGACCACGCCATGCAAGGGACCGACGCAGGGGACGACAACAATGGTAGCGGAGTCAATTCCAATCCCACAGCCTCGTCCTCACAAAACGGCGCATCCTCAAAAGACGCGACTCGATTGTCTCCGGGTGCTGAACGGCGCAACATGGAAGAAGCTGCGCGAGGTTACCTAGTCGAGCAGACCTATGCTGTCGTCATCCCGTCCTACTCGACTTGGTTTGATATGAACACCATAGCCGAGATCGAAAAGAAGAGTCTACCAGAATTCTTCAACAACAGAAACAGGAGCAAAACATGGGTGGTATACAAGGACTATCGTGATTTCATGATCAATACATACAGGCTCAATCCAGCAGAGTACTTGACCATCACTGCGTGTAGGCGGAATTTAGCTGGTGATGTGTGTGCGATTATGCGAGTACATGCCTTCCTGGAGCAATGGGGATTGATCAACTACCAGGTGAACACGGCGGTCTTGGCAAATTTGATTTATGAAGATTCTAACAGTACGCTTTTCCAGGTTGATGCCGATTCTCGTCCATCAAACATTGGGCCCCCATCCACTGGCCACTTCCGCGTAACAGCAGACACCCCCCGAGGCCTCATGCCTTTCCAACCCGGACCCAACACTATCGCAACCACCCCTGGTCGGCCGCACCCCAATACCGAAAAGGCTATTGCCGCCTCAGCGATCCCAGTACCAAAAGTGGAGCTCAATCTTGAGCTGCGCAAGAACTTCTATGACGCTGCCGGAAACAAAATTAGCACTACCGAAGCCAGCGGAAGCACAGGCGAGAGCCAAACCAACGGGCACGCTGAAGGGGGGGAAGCTGGTGGCTCTGCAGCCCCCCCCGCAGCTTCATCATCTACCACTGGAGGAGCTGTTCCCCCCGGAGAACCTAAGAAGCAGATCCGCTGCCACTCCTGCGGAATCGATTGTACTAGGGTCCGATATCATAATGCCAAGTCTAAGAAGCTTGAGCTTTGCCCGAATTGCTACCTAGAAGGCCGGTTCCCGTCTACATCTACATCGTCGGACTTTATCAAGATGGAAGATGTCTCATACCAACCACTTGACCGAGACCGCCCATGGACTGATCAGGAGACACTGCTGCTATTAGAGGGATTGGAGCTATATGATGAAGATTGGAATAAAATCGCGGATTATGTCGGCACTCGTACGCGTGAACAGTGCGTTATTCAGTTCTTACAGCTACCAATTGAGGATCAGTATCTGGAAGAGAAACCGGAGACCCTGGGGCCGTTGCAATATAATCGGGTGCCATTCTCGCAGGCGGATAACCCTGTCATGAGTGTCGTGGCATTTTTGGCAACCATGGTCGATCCCCAGGTTGCGGCTGCTGCTGCACAGAGTAGTATTACCGAGATGACGAAGAGCCTGGAAAAGAAGATGAAGATTTCTGGTAGCAAGAAATCAGCAAAGGGGAAGGAACCTGCTACACAATCAACAACTACAACCAAGGAGAAGGAGAAGGAAGGTGCAGACTCTACCACTGCTACAGCGGCTGAGAAAGAGAAGGAAATTTTTGGGGGAAAAGCAGAAGGCGAAAAAGAGACCGTGGTGAAACCAGAACCATCTACCTCTGCTGCTGCTGCTGCAGAGTCAACCGATACCATGGACCTTGACCACGAGTCCTCACTCCCCCCCACCCCACACACCCCACTAACCTCCTCCCCCCTCACTCTCCCACCCTCTCCCACGCCGATACCTCACCCCCCGGCTCTCCGTCCCTTCGCGCTACAGACCCCTCCGACCAATCCCCCCTATCAAAAATCGCATCCGTCACACTCGGCACCGCTGCCGCACGCGCGTTCGCCCTTGCCACCCATGAGGAGCGAGCCATGTCGAGACTAGTCTCGTCCGCCGTCAATGCCAGTCTTAGGAAGATGGAGCTGAAATTAGCGCAGTTTCAGGAGTTGGAGGGCGTGTTGCAGGCAGAGAGGAGGGAGTTAGAGAGAGGGAGGCAGCAGTTGTTTTTAGATAGACTGGCCATGAAGAAAGTCGTCAATGAGGTGGAGGCGAGGCTGAGGGATGCGGGAGCCGCGGGTGTAGGCCCGGGCGGGATGCAAGGAAATAGACTGGTTTATCAAGGGTTGGGAGTGCCAGACGGTGGGGTGAGTCAGGTGGGTTTCAGGCCGATTAGTGGGGAGAATCCGGGAGCGTATACGTTTCAGGAGGCTTGAGCAGGTGTAGGTAGGCAGATTATGAGGCGGAAATTTTCGAATATAGGTTTTATGATTGGGGAATATGATAGCATCCTGGTGGATGTGTAGGTTACGGTTTAAAGTAATACGGTGTTTATTTTGGTTCTTACATTTTTTTTACAAATCTGTCTGTTTCTGCAGTTTTTTTTTTCCATCGAGAAACGAAATGAAAGGACGGTGCAAATGGGTCGTACAAGAGCTGTATTCTAGTTCACTGTTGGTTCGCACAGAGCAAAACTTGACTAAAACTTGAATTGTGAGATTCAGGGTAATAAATAAAATTTGGATTGAACATTCGAATTTACAGTGATACCCTGGACACGGGCCAATCGAAGGCCCTTCAACCCTTCAACCAATTGGCTAAGTCATATAGGCAAGACAGAACCCCCAGTTACAAACACTACAAGCACCCCAGAAGATGCGGCCCACACCGTGTTCCATTGCCCAGGATACAGAGCTCAAAGAGTAGAGCTCATCCCCGCAGCCACCTCCTGACCTAGACCACACATCGGCCCGGTTTTTTCAATACAAACAAGCTGAAGCTGCGTGGGAGGCCAACGTTCTCCATTTTGTACGGAATGATAAGTTAGGGTCGTCTTGAATCCGCATCCTCCTCCCCTTTTCCTCCCCCTCCCCCTCCCACATCCTATCTTCGCACTTTCGATTTCAGATCGTATCCATCAGATATTTTCTCTCATGATTTTTCTTTCATAAAACCACTATACCTCCTCATATTTCAGATCGGCCCGGTTTCGTCACACATCAGTTCGTTTTTAGTCATGTCTCCCCAAGATGGTTTATGCTGCATATAGCTCGCGCGGGTGGTAGATTACATTATTCTCACCCCTTCAACCCACCCGGGTGGCTCATCATACTTCCCCCAATGGAAGTGCACACGAGTACTGGTTTTTTTTTCTTTCCTCTTTTTGTATGTATCTCCCCGGGGAGTTTGATTGTGTTTGAGGTTTGGAATGCGTTGCTCGACTTCCATCTAGTATTAGAAACTATCCCACCCCCAACCCCCTCTTATCCAAGCTCCCCACACTCACCCTTACACCCCCTTCACTCTCCCCTCCTCGCCCGCCCTTTTCCCATATAATATTTCCTCCACCACCTTCGCAATCCCCAAACTACTCGTCAACCCTGGGCTCTCAATCCCCAACAAATCCACCCACCCCTTATACCCCATCTCTGCCCTATCCCTAATTATAAAATCAAACCATCCCTCCCCTTTTGGACCAAGCTTCGGCCTCATACCGGCATAATCCGGGACTAAATCCCCCTTCTTAAGGCTGGGAAAATACTCCCTCACCGCCTCCTCTGCCCACGCTAGATTTGACCCTGCGCGGGCGCTGATGTCCCCAGGGTTCGCTGTCCATTCCACGTCTGGGCCGAAGCGGACTCGCCCCGTCAGGTCCAGGGTTAGGTGGGTGCCTAGTCCGCCTAAGCCAGGCTCCACGGCAGGGTATATCAATGTGCTTATTTTCCCTGGGGGAGTGTTGGCCGCAGTGTAGTATGTTCCCTTGGCGTAGTATGCTTTTACCATCTGTTCAGGGTGGTGTTTGGAGATAATCATATTGTGTACATCAACCGCGCCTAGCCCAGCGGCGTTTATAACTGTATCAGACGTGATCTTTGTTTCCCCGGCAATCTCAACTTCCCAGCCTCGACTCTCCCCAGGGTCAATCTGTGAGATTCTAGTAACTGGGGAATTTAAGGCAATAGTTCCCCCATTATCGCTAATCACAGACTCAAGATAGCTCATGTACCCATGAGAATCCATTATTCCTGTATCCGGGCTTTCTAAAACACCAGCTTCCACGCGAATCAACGGTTCCCGAGCTGATGCCTCTTTGTGAGAGAGGAACCGTGTCGGGACTCCTAATGACGTCGCATGTTTGTGGATATTATGCAGCCGCTCGAGCTGGGCCGGGGTTTGAGCTACAATCCACTTTCCTGCCGGGAGCTAGGGGTTAGGAAACTAGGTGGTTGGCCACGAATGAAGCTAAGTGATTATACGTACCGACTTTCTTACATCCCACTCCCGCCCTCGGGAGTACCTCATATAACTTCCTTGCTCCCTCAATGCATAATTGAGTTTTTAAAGAATCTTTGGGGTAGTATATTCCAGCGTGAATAACCTATCCTACGTTCATATCAGCTATCCACCCCCGCTTGATAGTCAGTGAGAGGAGCTCGGTACCTCGCTGTTCCGGCTGCTGGTTTCTGAGCCGACCATGGAGTGGCGTTCGAGGAGTAGTGTCTCAGTGTGCGGGACTTGAGAGAGGCGTGCGGCGATGGCGAGGCCGACCGCGCCACCACCAATGATGAGGTGGGTGAAGTCATTTTTGATGGGGGTAAGGGGAAGGTAAGGGGTGGCGGTTGTGGTGTATCTGTGGTGGAGACCTAAAGGGTGAAGGCGGAGGAAGAAGGATCGAAGTATCATGATGTGGTGTGGTTGTTCATTGAACATACAGCACCGAATTTTGAATCCCAAGCGAATGTTTTGGGCTGCCAAGCCCCACAGGGGAAGATTACCCTGAATCATTGCAAAAGTTGACGATCATAACTCCCGATACCCTAAGCCAGTAGTTTCTCCACACAAATTTGAAATGCAATTCTTGCTGGGAGATTTGCATCCCCGACCACAGGCTGAAGATTAAAGAAAAGTAAATAATATACCATCTCTACAGTTCATATTGCCAGCCTTCTATGGCTATTTGGAATATTAAGACAGGTTTGTTGAAGGATAGAGATTTAAATCTCCATGTATCAAGGAATTGGCAGTCCCTACCATGAAGAATAAGTAGGAGGAAAGCTATTAAGTGCTAGTTTGTTGGAGAGATTACTGGAGTTTGTAGAACGCCATTCTAGCTACTGCGTATTCGGTACATGTTAGCTGTGAGTCCGCAATAATCAGATATAAACATTCTCCCTCTCTCTGTGTATCTCAAGCTACACGCTTCAGAGCTAGTCTCCATAGCCACCATGCCTTGGCAGTCTGCACGGGATGCCCTGACTGATGTGGTGTAAATTTCTTTCTATGCTCAGCATGGAAAATTGGATGCTTTGGGGTATAATTGCAAATTTATCGAGGATGCTGCAAGCCTTCTAATCACATGAAGCCACCTACCTTTATCTAACCAATGGCCTCTTTTGTAAATGGAAAAAGGTCCTTCTGCCCCTTCCTTTATACGAAGCATTCCTCTCTGCCTTAAATACCCATAATGTTACTCTCACGCGCCTCGGCTAGCTCTAGAAATTCAAGGCCCGTAGAGGTGGTACAAGACTCCACCTCTACCAGAGAAACAACAAAAGTAGCATACTCCAATTCAGTCCAGAAAACATAGCTCACTTCTATTACAAACTCCATGCAAAATGGTTTAGAATATCTGGTAAACATAGATTGAAGTAATTTCACCTATTCCAGGAAAGATGGGGACATATTTGAAATACTTGCATTCCATTCTGCATAATAATTGTACAAGTTACCATGTCGATGCTTTCATCAGCCCGAGCAGCCGTAAAATTTGGATTTGGAAACAAGGCCGAATGTTCTTCCCATTCGTCTCCACTCCCATTTCGAGAGAGGCCGAATAAGAGAAAGCCGTGTAACGTAGCGTTGGCCGTGCTGACAAGTAGGAGTTGTAAAGAATGTCATTATACTGCTCGCAGCACAAGTACTTTGCTACGGGACGAACATGAATTTTCTCATTGAAGAGAAGTACTTATTTATATCTAACTAGAAGATGTATATATCATGACTAGCTACCGATTCAGGCACATGACTAGCTACCGATTCAGGCACATATTTATTTCCTGCCACGTATAGTAGAGCCCTATAGGTGCGTCTGCTAGAACTGCCGATCATATATTTCATATCTCGATAAATTACTGTACTATTACTCAAAGTGAATAGCCGGAGATAATCATTACTCAAACAAAGAATGAATAGCCGGAGATAATTTATAACTCCATGACCTTATTTGTAAAGGTTAATTAGTATTAAAGTTCTTTCCCCAGCGCCCGCCCGTCGTCGTGTTCCTTCTAGAATAGGACGACGTTGTATAATAAAAAAAAATACTTATATGTAGTGCAACATAACACTAGCGGAAGTACACCTCTTATTGGACGCTCTCGACATCTTGCAAGACAACGGCTTAGGGTACCTACTTAACCGAGCGCATTCTAGTTCCTGGTAGTACAGCCTCTGGACCCAAATTAGCATCCCGCCTCTGGTACGTGGAGCCGTGCCAGCCCACGATCGTTGTCTTACCCCGTTGAACCAACTGGCACATCTATTAATATTCTAGCCTATCATTTGAAAATAATTTCCGTCAGTGTGCATAGAATATTCAGGGGATTCTCGGGGGGAATAGATCCATATGCCGAAAGCCCTGTATACCTACCTAACATATCGTATATTCCACAGGACCTGAAAGCCCGTTGGCTGAATACTGCGACAGCCCCTGCTTGATAACCGTATATTATACTGGTTGTAGGTAAGTTAAGTGTGGACCCCCAGACGGGTAGATCGACATGGGTATATCAATTGACAAGGATCACTTCATTCTGGTAGCACATTTGCATGCAGACTTCGCGATGACGACTGCCAACTTTCAACGTCAATCAGAATAGAATATAATTACCCCTTGTTAGAGTGTTAGCGGATCTGACTCAAGACATTTCTGGAGTAGTCAAATAATGGCAGATGCGCTAGGGAAATACAGTAGGTATAGGGACAACAAGGCCAGCCTTGCTTTCCGGTTAAAGAAATATCAATTGGAACTGTGAAGTATTTTTCAATTCACAAAGCAGCGAACAAATAGTTCTAAAATAAGCAAACAATCCCAAAATTTCGAGTTAAACTCTAGGTTCTGATGTTTATTGAGTCCACTCATCAGCTGCCATCGCCATTACATCTCGGCCCAATACTTATCTCTCAGTACAGCATTAACTGGTAAAGCGGCGGAATTCTGAAACTTACGTGCCAACCAGACTAGGAATCTACCATGGTAACTAGGCCGCCGTTTGGTGTTACCCCCGTTGCTAATCATGCAAGAAATTGCGACACTATGTAGACAGGGAAAAGAATACCTTTCGGGGATTGAAGAACCACGTTAACATGTTCTTGTATAACCCGTTTACGTATCATCGGCTACAGCTTTGTCTGGCCTACCTGATAGATCTATATCTGTCCTATATCAATTAGGTTATTGCGACTGCAGGCCGTATGAATACGAAACCAAATAGTTGATCCGTAAGAGGCATCGTAGGTGAATCAGGTTGTTCATTGGGAGGTGCCACAATGGTTGCTGAGGGAAGATTCCTAATCAGGCAGCTGCAGGAACCTTGCTTGAAGCTAATGCCGCTTTAACTTCAGGCTGGCACCATTAACACCACACCTCCATACGGGTTCGAGAATACCCGCACGTCAGAAGAGCTGTCGCGATGGCGCCACTTATAATGGGACTCGCCCCATGGAAGCGCGGCGCAAATATAGAGTAGCTCTAGCTCTACTGCAGCTTAATACAGCTTGCTGGGTCATTGTCATTGACCTACCGGTAAATAGGCCTCCTTCTTGTTTGTTGTACCTGCTAGCAGATGGCTAGTGTTTTGTGTACGGCCACACTTGGCTACCCTTCTGCTCGGCAGGTAGGTGATCGGAAAGTGTAGAAAAGTATGCAAGTTCCCCTTCTTCCCTCTAAAGCCAACACCTTCGTTTCTCTTCTATTGTCTTGCTTATTGTCATTATCACCATTCGTTACCAGATTTTTCAAAAGAGGCACCTTCACTCTTCGGATACTTGACTGCAACAGTCCCAGTACCTGTGTATCAATTTGTGGCCCAACTCTCATTTTTCCTTCTCTTATCAGGCACCTTTCATTTTACAATATCCAGTTTCAGGGAGCCAAGGGCATTGCGAGATCGGAGGCAGCTAAGCTCATCTGTCCAGAGCTGCTTTATTATCGGGTTCTTGCTGCAAAGGCGAAAGGGTGGACAATAGAAAACCTGTACATTCCCTTTAAGCCCATCGCTACGACTGCACACCAAAAAACATCTGTTCTGCAGAATCAGCATCCAAAATTCTAGGTTCTGTCGCTCACATCTGTGTTGTTCATCCATTCAGTATCTTGAGCCACAAGAATTGTTGCAAATATTGTGTGGATCACACATCTGGGTTGGAAACGCCTCAAACAGTTTCACGGCTTTGTTTCAAGGGTTCATTGCTTCCAGGCCCGCTTGGTACACTCCCAACATTGAACAATCGCTTAAGACTACGTTCGACAACAAGACTACATTCGACACTTATATTGAATAACTTCACCCAACATCATCCTCGAATATCGTATCTTGGGTTTCTCGTTTTGGGAAGAGACTTCATCTACACTTCTTATATAGCCTAACTCGGCTTGCTCAACAATAAGTGACGGTCAGCTACCAGGTGCCCAAGATGGCCATCCCAACCATAACAGACCCATGGAAGGCTTCCGAGGTAGCTACAACTTTACCCAAGGCAACTGAATGAAGCTAATACTTGTATCTGGTAGATAGCATATACGGCAATAATGGGAGCGGTCATGTGTGCGGCATTGCTAGAATGGTTCCTGTGGCTAGTGAGTAGCCAGACGCAATAATATTATAGTACATACTGATTTGATATAGGCCGCTTTCTTGTATTGTCTAGGAAAGGTGTTTCGGAAGGCAGAACATTGGTCTATCCGGGTACTTGCTGTTGTCATTATGCTACTATTCACTGCCTTGCGGTAAGTGTGGCTTCTATAACCCTGACCACAGGGAACTAATTTGTCTGGTATCTACAGGTGCATTTTCCTCCCCATCATGGTCGTGACTCTACCGCTTCCATCTCGGATTACACAATATTTCCCTGAACGTATGGTTTGGTTCTTGCAGTGGTTTGCCTTCTGGTCCTTCGCCGCACTTCTGACAATTCCATGGCTGTTCTGTGTCTACCAACTCGTAACAAATAGCCTTGGAAGAAGCCGGCGTATCAAGACCGTACTGGATGAATCGACTGCACCGAAAGTTGTTATTGTTATGCCTTGCTATAAGGAGATCCCAGAAGTCTTACTCACTGCGATCGATTCAATTGTGGATGGCGACTACCCACCATCTTGTCTTCACATTTTTCTTTCATTTGATGGAGCCGATGAGGATGAGCTTTATCTGAAAACGATAGAGAGCCTGGGCGTTCCTTTATCCTTGGAAAGTTATCCTATCAGTTTGGATGTTGTGTACCGGGGAATGCGGATCACCGTCTCTAGGTTCCCACATGGAGGAAAGAGGCATTGTCAAAAGAGAACATTCAAATTGATCGACAAAATCTACGAGGCTTATCTAAAAAGGAACGATAACCTTTTCATCCTCTTTATCGATTCCGATTGCATTCTAGATAAAGTATGCATCCAGAATTTTGTGTATGAAATGGTATGGCTTATCACCCTTGAGCTTTGTGAGGTCTATAACTTATCTAAGGATGATAGGAATTGAAACCTGGGAGTAAACGAAATATGTTGGCAATGACGGGGGTTATCACTTCAACAGCCAAGCAGCAAACCCTCATCACTCTCCTCCAAGACATCGAATACATTCATGGCCAACTCTTCGAGAGATCCGTTGAATCTGCTTGTGGTTCGGTTACATGTCTTCCCGGTGCCTTAACAATCCTCCGTTTCTCTGCATTCAGAAAAATGGCAAAGTACTACTTCGCCGACAAAGCAGAGCAATGTGACGATTTATTCGATTATGGAAAGTGTCACTTGGGGGAGGATAGATGGTTAACTCATCTGTTCATGATTGGTGCAAAAGAGCGATACCAGATTGGCCTATGTACTGGTGCCTTCTGTAAAACCGAAGCTGTGCTCAACTATAGAAGTTTGTTGAAGCAAAGGAGGCGGTGGTTCTTGGGATTTATTACAAACGAGGTTTGTATGTTGACTGACATTCGGCTCTGGAAAAGATACCCCATCCTATGCTTGGTGCGTTTCATGCAAAACACCATTCGGACTACCGCGCTTCTCTTCTTCATTATGGTTCTCTCCCTGATTACAACCACCCAAAAGGTTTCCCAGCTTCCTGTTGGGTTTATTGCTGTTTCACTTGGCCTCAACTGGGCTCTCATGTTTTATTTTGGGCTTAAATTGAAACGCTATAAGGCCTTGTTATATCCGCTGATGTTTGTTCTCAACCCATTCTTCAACTGGGTTTACATGGTCTACGGAATCGTAAGTTTACTTCACCGCTCTAATATGAAGAGTTCACATCTAACACCACATAGTTTACAGCCGGTCAACGAACATGGGGCGGGCCAAGAGCGGACGCTGGGACTGCCGATGCTAGTAAAACGGCACAACAAGTCATTGAAGAAGCTGAAGAACTGGGTGATGATCTGGCGGTGATCCCGGAAACTTTCAAACCGGCGGCAGAGGCTAGGACCCAAGGACTGACACAGCGACGACCTGGAGGAGTAACACTTCAGCCGGATGACAACATCGATGGCAGGTTCGCCGCCTCCGAAAGACTACCAGATGGCTTTTATAGCCATGTGAATGACTCTATGGGTACCTTGCCAGATTTTGGGCCAAGGAATCCAAATGCCCCTCACATCCCACTTCATCCCCGTGCATCGTTCGACAGCGTGACCTCTGGGTGCGCTGGATCCGCAGGAAATTCTGTGTACATGCCTCGTCGTGTGGAAAGTATTATGGGAGATGAAGATAGACGGAAATACTTGGTTGCCCAAGCAAACCAACGGGAGGCTGGTGGTGCTTATATGGAGGAGCCTAGGGAAAGCTATAATGATGTTTATGCATTTAAGAATGGGATGGAATCATCGGATTCTGTCAATTCAGCTAGCAGTTATTTTGCGACCAACGCCACCAGACTAGAAGGGCACAATTTGCAGAACTACAGCATGGACAAAGAGACATCAAGTGCGGGTAGCTCTCCTGGTACCACGCCTGAAGCTCTCTTGGGAGACATATCACTTGAAAGAGATATTGCAAGGCTGCAGCTCCCGGAGGCCGTGCATACAAGTCCACGACGATCTGCAATTGCAGGGCGAAGTCCACTCGCAAGGCATAGCCTGGTGAGGACGGCTACTGCGGAAGAGAGGAATAACAGCTTCCAGGGACATGGAGAGCCTTCGCTTGAAGACAATGATGAGGGAAACGATGAGCAGGACGCAAAGTCGGAGAAGAAGCGAAGAAACAAGTTGACTAGACAGAGGGGTTGAATTACATAGCTCTTTGTGGATGGTGTCTCCAATCGTTCACTTCTTGCATCAATAGAGGTTCAGCATGGCACGAGAACACAAAAAATTGTGCGCATAAATTTCATTTTGTCAGATTGGATTTCCTGCATTCTGAGGGTTTTATTTCTTGTCGATTGGGTGGATATCTGTATTCATCTTGTATATTGGATTGGCGTCGGACTGGGTCACGGGTACTTTCATGAATGGGATCACGAACATGGACTTCTTTGCAACTGATATTACCCCACATATGTTATACCCATTTCCAATTTTTTTTTTTTTACCTACTTTAGATTTTGATGCCTTTTTTATCGATTTATTGTGCGTGTGCCGTTGACATTAGTCTGGTTGCACTACCCCTCGCATGTAGGCAGTGGCAGCAATACAACCCTTCTCTCAACCAGACTACCCTTCTCTTAGCTAACAGTGATATATAAGGTACAGGACAAAGTTTTAGGACAGGGGCACTTTAACACCAGAACTGCCCTATTTTCACAAATGACAAAAAATAGCTAGATTATTGCAGCAATTGCTCCGCAAATTACAGGTTATATAGTGCTTAACACATGGGCTTCAGCTACAAGCGTTGCCATTTTTGTATGGGGTTTGAACCTGGCACCGGTTCTACAATTTAATACTTCATTGTAGAGTTATGAAATGGGCTTACTGTAAGATCTATATAAATATTGTATCTCTAGATATGATCTTCCACTCTATTCAGTGTTTGGGATAATCCATGTCAGGAAGATTTTTACTAATTTTTGCAACTGGGTCCGTTTTGGTGTAAATCCCTTTGTGTACACATATGTAAACACTCGTACTGTCAGCCGGAGGTGAGGGGCAAATCTCACAGAAGCGCATAGAGCACGACCCAGCCTTGTGGCCATAAGGAGCAGCCGTGGGTGCATCGACAAGTCTTTGCCGATATTCTCGACGATCCGTAGTTTGGTTGGTTGGTTGCGCTGCGAATTCGAAGGTTCTACTACATTCTCGCTGCTTCTTTGTTTTTCTTAGCGTACAGGCCCAGGTTCCTAAATTTTCTTTAAAAAAATTACCCTTACTGAACTCACCAATACAACACTACCCCCACTACAACTTCAAGTTCTTGGACCTTTATATTCTCCATCCATCTAATTCTACCTCCTATAAATTCTCTTCAGAGGATCGTATTTAACGACTATATTCCCTGCTTAATACAGTTCGCTGCTGTTTCCGAGGAATCCAATTTGGTCCCAGCACTTGCACTGTGTTTTCTCTATCCCTCTACAACACATCAACCTGCCCTTTGTCTTATCTTTCACATAGCCAGACAAGATGTCGGTAGTAGGAATAGATTTCGGTAACTTGAATACGGTTATTGCCGTGGCCAGGAATCGGGGTGTGGATGTGGTATGTAGCTCTGTAATGTGCCCCGCATCGTGAGCCCTGCGCTAACAGCTGTTGTGAACAGATCACAAATGAAGTCTCCAACCGAGCAACACCGTAAGCCCCAACACTCAAAACGTCCAAATACTCGTGAGAACAGCATTATGACTGACTGCAATTCCTTTTCTTAGTTCCCTTGTTGGGTTCGGTCCTAAGAGCCGATATATTGGTGAGGCAGCGAAGACACAGGAAATCTCGAACCTAAAAAACACAGTCGGTTCTCTCAAGAGGCTGGCAGGACGACAATACGATGACCCAGAACTAGAAATCGAGAAGCAGTTCATTACATGCGAACTTACCGATGTGCAGGGTCAAGCTGGTGCTCGAGTTAGCTACGTTGGCCGCAAGGAAGACTTTGCCTTCACCCAGATCATTGCCATGTACTTGACCAAAATCAAGCAAATCGCATCCGCCGAATTGAAGATTCCGGTTTCGGATGTTGTCATCAGTGTGCCAGCATGGTTCACCGATCCCCAGCGCCGCGCCCTTATGGATGCTGCTGAGTTTGCGGGACTCAAGCTCCTTCGTTTGATGAACGACACCACCGCTACCGCTCTCGGGTACGGTATCACAAAAACTGACCTCCCACTTGCAGAGGAGAAGCCAAGGAGAGTTGCTTTCGTCGATATTGGCCACTCAAACTACACTTGCTCAATTGTTGCCTTCAAGAAGGGCGAGCTCCAGGTCCTTTCTACTGCTTACGACAGGCACTTTGGTGGTCGAAACTTTGACAAGATCTTAGTTGACCACTTCGCTACTGAGTTTAAGGAGAGATACAAGATCGACATTCACTCCAACCCCAAAGCTTACCTTCGTGTGGCTACTGGTGTTGAGAAAATGAAGAAGGTTTTGTCTGCCAACGCCGTGGCCCCTCTGAACATTGAGTCTGTTATGAACGATGTGGATGTACAGACCATGCTCAAGCGTGAGGATTTCGAGGAGCTCTGCAAGCCTCTACTTGACCGTGCGACTTTCCCATTGGAACAAGCCCTCGCAGACGCAAAACTATCAATCGAGGATATCGATATTGTTGAGGTTGTTGGTGGATGCTCTCGTATCCCTGCCTTGAAGGAGAAGATTTCCACTTTCTTCAACAAGCCTCTTTCATTCACTCTGAATCAAGATGAGGCTGTTGCTCGTGGCTGTACTTGGGCGTGCGCCATCTTGTCTCCGGCTTTCAGGGTTAAAGACTTCTCTGTCCACGACATCGTACCTTACCCCATTGAATTCACCTGGGAGAAGTCCCAGGAGATCCCTGATGAGGATACGAATCTTACTGTGTTTCCGAAAGGCAACGCTGTGCCATCTACCAAGATTCTGACTTTCTACCGCAAGGAGAACTTTGACCTTGAGGCGAGATATGCGGAGCCAGAATCGCTCCCAGGGAAAATTTCACCTTGGATTGGCAAGTTCTCCATTAAGAATGTTCACCCTGACCCCAAGGACGACTTCATGATCTGTAAGCTCAAGGCTCGTGTTAACTTGCACGGTGTCCTCAATGTTGAAAGTGGATACTATGTCGAAGAGATTGAAGTTGAGGAGGAGATTAAAGATGAGGAAAATAACGATGTAAGTTCAATTTCCATTGGCACAGTTTCTGAAGCTTTGGACGGCGTTCCACGGAGACCAAAACGTCGTTCTAGCTCATCAAATGAAACGGAGAGTCCAAGCCATACACCCTCTCCTACCAAGGGGCCAAAATCTGAAGAGCCCCCAACTCTGACTTCCGAACCACAGGCTATGGATGTCGATCAACAAGCCGTGGAAGCTAGGCCTAGGACAAGAAAGGTCAGGAAGCAAGTAAAGAAGGGCGATCTTCCAGTCGTCGCTGTTACCAGCTCTCTCGACCAGGTCACCAAGGACATCTACACTGAGAAGGAGAACCAGATGGCCATGGAAGATAAGTTGGTGGCTGATACGGAGGACCGCAAAAACGCCTTGGAGGAGTACATCTATGATCTCCGAAACAAGACTGATGATATCTGGGCTCCATTCGCCACCGAGCCTGAGAAGCAGAGGATAAAGGAGATGTGTGATGCCGCTGAGGTATATAAATTCCCGGCCTCCTTACTATCCTGAATGCAAGCATCACAGCTAACGTCTTAACAGGAGTGGCTCTATGGTGAGGGTGAGGATTCTACGAAAGCAGCATACATCCAGAAGTACGAGGAGTTGAGGTCCATTGCCGGTATCATTGCCCAGAGGTACTTCGACCACGAAGAGGAGAAGCGACAAAAGAACAGGGCAAACGAGGAGGCAGAGGCCTCCAAGCGAGCAGCCGAAATGAGGAAGAACCATGAGCCAAACCCAACACCGGGTGTTGAGGATGTTGACAACATGGTCGATTAGACGTTGTCTGTTGCAACATGTTGAGTGTTGCCTTCAGTGCAAATTCCTGGTAGAAGATCTGGGGGGGCTCACACAGATGGGACGAGATTATCGATACTTTACATAAACCAAGTTATCTTTTTTTTTTGCTGCCTTTGTGACTTTACATCCCTTTTCCTTCCTTTTTTTATCCCTTTTCCTTCCTCTTTTTTATCCCTTTGATGTTGGACGAGAACCATGTGTCTTTGTTCCTTTATTGCCCTTGTCCTCTTCTTTTCTTGGTAGTTTGACGCGGTTGGCTTCCACCTCCCCGGAATGGATGGATATGATAAAAGGCTTTTCTCTCCCTCGCTCTACATTTTCTTCAGTCTTTTTTTATTTTGCCTAGCTTACCTTGTGATGAACGAATGGATTTATGATTTCTATGGGTGGGAACTTGATACACTATGGAGAAAGGATAGGGAAATTTTTTTTTTTTTTTGAGAATTGAATAGATGCTTTCGTTTTACTGTTGACATCGTGAGGGACGCTACCACGTGTCGTGAGACGGGTTGATTGGTATCAGCACCTCTGACACAAGGATCACCTTTCTGTGACCTCGTAGGGTATCTGCACCGGGCGCTTCATCTCCCCCGATGATTCCTCTCATTTTGAATCTCTTCTCCTAGTCGTTATTCCTTCCTTTGCTACCCCCATCTTCTTGTGCATTGTCCGCAATTGTATCGGTGGGAAGAGCATCACGGTAGACCCTTCATGCACCATCGTGATCCGCCTTATAGTCGAACCTGCTTGCATAGGGCCGGAGCCAGAGGATATCAGGTAAGATGGCGAGGTGTTGTGGAAACAGAGGTAACTTTCTCAGGGTAACAAACCCCTATTCAGTATTGCGGATCTGAATATCATCATCACGACCTGCGGCCATTTGTATAGATTACTGCCAAGGTTGCGGCAATTAGAGATGACGAGTCATTCAAACCCCCCCACATCTCTTTTGCTGAACATTTGATTTGGTCAGCACGCCGTACGAGCAAAAGCTTTTGCATGTTAGAGGCAAAGGAGAGCCTTATTGCGTTTCTACGGGTGATGCAGCATGCGGTGCACGGGGTTGGCTCAACCTCTGAAGGCGTTTGTGGTGCTAGAAACACCGTACAAAGCGGGGATGTTGTGCCAACCAGACTACACCGTACACCCTTCTCCCGCGACTTTTTGCGAATAGGCTGTGACCCTCAAGTGGCGTTGAACCAATCCATTGGACATCCGCCTACACAAAACTTTTGTCCACTCATAGGCACGCCAGTGCTGCCAATTCGATTTCTTTGACTCACCGGTCACCAACAGCTGTTTCCTCACTTTTCTTCTTATAAATCAAAGATACCAACTCTCTTAACAACCCCAATGCAGTCAAATTCTTAACTCCCCTGTCTTCTCTGATACTCAAGATCCACAGCCTCCAATTCTTTATTGCAGTAGAGGAAAATGTATGCCATATACAATTGCTCCTGCTGTCCCCACATGCTTCGGGAAAGTCTCACAACAGTGCCCGCCAGCCTAATTTATTCTAAGGGTATTCTTGACAACCTGATGAGAACTAAGGCGAAGAAAATTGCGCAATTGCAACGGCACATACATCTCCTCTCAAGCCCCAGCTGATATATATACCACCTCGATAATTTCAGGCGCGGAGCTATGGTGTGATTAGATTTCAACATCTCCAGTACTCCTAGTAAAGAGAGTGATACTATGATCTCCCAAATTCAAGGAAGTTGCTTGTTCCGCTCAAATACCAGAACTAGACGCCGCTCGGAGGAGAATGCTTTTGCGTTACCCCGGCCTCGTACACCCCTCTTCATTAGTTCAGTATGCAAATATGGCAGCAGCAGGTTCCCGTATGTCTAGTGATGTAAGATAGTCGAGGCTGTCTTATAAGTTATTTATAGATGCATATTCTCCCTTACTCCCGATAGCCTATTTTCCTACGGGGGTCCTATCCCAAAATGTCTATCTCCATAAGTACATACTATCTGGGAGTGTTGGGGATCTTGTTGTGGAACCTAAGATAATTTTTCAGTTCAATAATTCGGGCCCAGTCACGACACATGCGTTTTTATTTCTAATATTATTAGCATTCCGCTTCAATAGATGATTCACATCAAGAGTACCTGCCGAATATCTACCCAATCAATGTCATTTGTGGATGTAGATATCCAACTAGACAATTTACCTACCTCTTGTTTATATCTTTGCTTGTTACCCGCCTTTTATCCGCTAACTTCAACCAATTGACTCCACTTCTTATGTTCCGGAGCCACTTAATCTCCCAATTTATTGTAGCCGGGTCAGCCTTGAAAAGTTCCCGTTCAAAACTGGGCCGGAACATATATACACTTTAAAGTCCCTGTAGCTGTCATGGGAGGGCTTCATCCTCTAACCATTATTTATTGCTCATATGCACTGCAAATGATACCAACAATGTATTATTTGGCACCCCATCTCGGCTTTGTAGTCGCTCTGCATTGGTAGTTAACTCGCTAGGAAGGAGTTGATTGACATCAATTATCAAAAGACTCATATCTACCCCGATTCCTCAGCTTGATCTTCAAAGAACTCTCAAAGAGTCAACCCGTAGGTGAAAACGCATTGTGAAACTTAAAAAAGAGATAGTGTGTGGCAGATATATGTATAGTCTGCTTGTGTATGAGGTTTCGATTCCGAGCTATCATCTCTACGACAGGCTTGTGCCAACCAGACTAAGCTATCAGGGTAATTTGATACTTCATCCGGTTTTGGGGTATAAAATTGTAACGAAAACAGAATGGCTTTTGGTGGCTTCGGCTTTTCTTTCGGAGAAACTGGGCCGGGTAATTCGGTAGACTCACCAGAGAATCAGGCAACAGCCCAGGCACTAATTCTCCATCACACATCATATAATTCAACGGTTACGTATCAGTCTAAGTAGAGTTGGCTTTAAGCTACAAACATCGTCATTGCTTAGAACTAGACTTATTATTGAGTTATACAGCTGCCAGTATGAACATGGCACCCTGTAGATTACATACTGTCTCGACAACATTCTAATAGGAAAGATTTTGAAAGAGCAGCAACGCTGCCACTGAAGCTTCTCTGTCTCGCGGCGGCTAGACATAAGATAAGCACGGAAGCAGTTACCTTCAACAACCCCACCCTATTTCAGCCAAAGTTCAATCATGTTCGTGGCCTGCTCACAGGCTCTTGAAGTATTTCAGCAATAGTGGTGGCCTGGGAGGGATGTGTGGGATCTTGCCGCCTGACAATCGCAATTGACGACAAGTCCTCCGTGTCCTGATTCTCAGGATTCCTAGCAAGATCGGTGCTATCCTCAACTGACTCCACTGTAACATTGCGTCTAACTCTCCTAACATGAGGTGTTTTCTGCTTTATGGCAGTTGGGAGGGGGCGCTGAATTGGTATCTCTGTTGTTTCCTCCCCTAGGTCTTCTTGCATAGTTATTCTTGAGCGTAGCTCATTTTGAAGATGGTTGAAAATACAGACTAATGAAACTTCCATGATTGACGTAATAAGAAAGACCAGCCTAGGGAGAACATTAGCTTACAACATACGTGTTAGGAGGTGTTCATACCAGGCCAGTATACACAACAGCTTGTAAAAAAGGCCCAGACCAACTCCCCCCAAGAGAATAGAAGTCAAGAAAAGCCCAAGGCAGCCGTTCGACATTATAAAATCTATAAGAGCGGTGTATCTGATTTGTCAGCTACTGCTATCTTATGAGAGTCAATGATGTATCACCAACATAATGAATGGCAAGAGAGCTTTGTCGGCAAAATATACCACGTAGCAAATAAAGTTATGGAGAAGTGCAGCCCCAGCCTATGAGACTATTGGTTCAGTTTTCATGGATCCTAGAGCCTGGGGGTTCGAATTGTCCTACTTACAATACCCAAGTTGAATCCATATTGTGTGAGAAGCTCGGGGTCAGATACCACCATCAACTCATAAGAGACACCCGGGAAGTGACTGAATGCGGTCTTAGGGAAAAACAGGATCACGGAGGCAGTGATGCACTGTATCAAGCGGCATGAAAGAAACAGAAAACGCATGCGGAAGAAGTACTGAGTGCCTTCTCGTAGCTGGAAATCTGTTTGCTCGCTTTCGCTCCTCCCTCGTACTGTGTTTGTCGGGCGTTGTGGTGGATCCATGGTTGAGAGCTTGAAGCTAACACCCCAACTTGAAAACTATCTTTTGATAGTGAGAGAGATGCTGAAGGCATCACTTGGACAATGCCCCCGAGTGGTTCGAGGCTAGCCACTGAGCTTTATTAGGTACCCCTTTCTAAATCAAGTAGATACTAAGACTATATCTGATGTTTCTAGACATAAAATAACTGGACTTACATGGAATTGAGACTATCACTGTTACACGCCTGTTACCCTCAACGACTTCCAAATGAGGAAGTCATATCACGTGGTGCATTGTGTCAAGTCAGGTGCTTTTTGTCTCCAATTACATCAGCAAATACCTTACACCAATTAGCTACAGCCGGATTGATTCTGCTGTGGACGTGTACCGGTAGAATGAAAAGGCTCGATAAGTACCTACCGGGAAACAAATAACCAATCATGATGCCGATGTCGACACTGCACTCTACATAACTGCCTCAGTTATCACTCCGAGAACGTCTCTCAACGGGGCATAGCCTAAGTAAGGCAATTAGCTAATGTGGGGCAATTATGCTTATGCCGGTTAAGAAAAATTGCTACAACCGCTCTGGCCTCTTCATGCTTGAACCCTCCTTCTTTCAGAAACTCTGACTTTCTATTCTACGTCGATCCGACAAAAACACATCACAATGTTCACTGCAATTAGAACCTCTGCTGCCAGGACCTTCCCCTTCGCCGGGAGACGGGCTTTCTCCGATTTCTCTCCCTTCAACAGGCTTGCCACTAACTCTGCAAAGGTGTGCAGCCCCTCAATTGCACTTGCACCATTGTTGACTTGATGTATTATTATCCATAGCCAGCGAAGGTTGCCGTTCTCGGCGCTACTGGTGGAATTGGGCAGCCATTGTCTCTCCTCATGAAGCTCAACCCACATGTGACCGATTTGGCTCTTTACGATATCCGTGGCGCTCGCGGTAGGCTTTAAGCACTTCAATATACACGTTTTTGATGACTAATTGTGCGTATTGAAAAGGTGTCGCTGTTGACCTTAGCCACATTAACACCAACAGCAATGTATGTTCAAACAGACCAACTAGTCGCGCAGAATCGGCCTGCTAACGGCTATTACAGGTCAGTGGCTATGCCGCTGATGAGGAGGGCTTGAAGGCTGCTCTTCAGGGTGCCGATATTGTCTTGATCCCAGCCGGTGTTCCCCGCAAGCCTGGAATGACCCGTGATGGTGATTCTCCCATCATTTTGTTTAGATAGGTTGTATCTGATGAGACTTGTGTAGATCTCTTCAACACTAATGCCTCTATCGTTCGTGACTTGGCTAAGGCTGCTGCTCAATACTCCCCTGAGGCCAACATGTTAATTATCTCCAACCCCGTCAACAGTACCGTACCCATCGTTTCTGAGGTTTTCAAGGCCAGGAATGTTTACAACCCCAAGCGTCTTTTCGGGGTGACCACCCTCGATGTCGTTCGTGCGTCCCGCTTCATCTCTGAAGTCAAGGGCACTGACCCAGCCCACCACAACATCACCGTTGCTGGTGGTCACTCTGGTCTTACCATTGTTCCTCTTCTCTCTGAGAAATACCCTGAAATTGTGGGTGAGACCCGTGATGCTCTCATCCAAAGGATCCAATTCGGTGGCGACGAGGTCGTCAATGCCAAGGAGAGTATGGGATCTGCCACTTTATCTATGGCCTATGCTGGTGCCCGTATGGCCAACTCTCTCTTGAGAGCTCGTGCCGGTGAGACTGGTATCTCTGAGCCTGCCTTCGTTGAGTCTCCATTGTATAAGGCTGCTGGTGTCGATTTCTTTGCCAGCGAGGTTGAGTTGGGACCCGAGGGTGTGAAGAAGATCCACCCTCTCCCCAAGACTAACGATTACGAGAACGAACTCCTTGCTACCGCTCTCCAGGACTTGAAGGCCAACATCAAGAAGGTAATGACAACCCGTGGCCTACATGAGCTTCAAGAACGCTTGACATGCTGACTTTTGATTATAGGGCATTGATTTCGCCAAGACCAACCCATAAATTGAAAATTGTATTTTTTGCTGGATATAGATGGATAGAATGACGTAAAAAAGTTAGCTTGACAGGCATTTGTATAGTCACAAATATCATCTTGGAATGAGCGAATAATAAATCCCCTCTCTGCTTTCGTGAATTTCTGAAGTGATCGATTCCCATTATGATGTTGAGTGTCGATGAGTCGGCAAAATTGATCTACTGGTTGCATCTTGCTATAAATCACAATCACTTTCCATCTTCTACAACACTAGACCCTCATTGGAGGTAAGTTACGGAGCTTCGACGCCACAGGACACAGGTCGCGTGATGGATGATGATTTCTTCTCGGACGATGAGACGTTCAAAACATTGGGGGAGAGCGAGCTTGCAGCGCTCGAAGAGAATGCTTTGAATTCCACACAGCCTCAAGTCCAGCGACCTGTCAATACCAGTAATCGTGCCACTACGATACCGACACCCACAGTGAGATACAACCAAAGCAGACCTACACTTTACCGCACTCCCTACCAACAACAGTCGCAACAACAAATTCACCACCAGCAGCAGGAACACCAAAAGAATCGATGGGGGCCTGCAGCTGATAGTGAATACCGCGAGACAAGTACAACAAATTTTGGACCTACCACGGTCCCTACCCTGCGAGATGTCACCCCACATAACTCACAAAATGGCAGAGGCAACAACCAGATACCACCAGCAGAATATAATTGCTATGACGAAACGACAGAGTTGCAGGATACAACTGGACCACGGGTACGGCATCAGGAAGACGCCTATTACCACCAAGGACGGTATCAGCAGGTACAACAGGGTATTTCTGCACTGGATGACGAAAATTATGATGGCATGGAGTACGATGCCAATGATCTAGATGAGCTATTAGGAGCAGTGAGTCATGGAGGTGGGGCAGCTGTACCCATGGCCTTCGGCAATGATGGACAATCGGGCCAGCAGCGGCATCAGCGGGATTCTGTACGAGAACAAGAGCTTGAAGCAAAGATCATGGAGGTATGTTAAAGCAAACATTCCCTGTTGTGAGAATGCTAATGATCACCTTCCCCCGTCTGTCAGCTCGAAGAGAAACTCAACTACCTCCACCAAGCCCATCAGACTGCTGAGTCCAAAGCACTAGCAAAAGCAGGAGAAGTTGCAATCGTTCGAAATAAGATCGATAAAGCTGTGCGTGAGCATGAGAGGCAATTGCAGCTGCTGCATGCAGTTCAAAAAGAAGAGCGGGAAAGGTTAGAACAAGAGCTGCGAGTGGCAAAGGAAGAGGCAGAAAAGCTTAGAACCCGGAATATGTTCCTGTCAAATGACTTTGAGGAGATGATACGGAAGAACAAAGCTCTGGAAAGAAGTGGCATGGCGGGCGATGACACAGGTAGAGGGAATCGCCAGGCATCACCTATAACCACACCAAAGAAAAAGAAAGCCTTGCCGCATAGGGACGGATTTGATGATGATGAAATCGTTATGGCTAGTCCCAAATTCAATTCCAAAACGATGACCCCGTCAAAGAAACGGAAGAGACAACCACTGGGATCTCCAGTTGGCCCTCTTCCTCTTTCCCAATCACGGACGCCAGCGATTGAAGGCAGCAGGCATATGCATGTGATAGATGAGGAAATTTTACAAAGACTATGGAGTGATGACCACCAATTCGATGTATGCGAGACCTGATATATCTTAAGTATAACTTACTAACATCCTCGAAGTTTTTCGAGTCACTGGCGGCACATAGGCCAGGGCAAGGGAGCATCCGCACTCTGGAAGCACTTTCAAAGTATACACTTCCATCTGCCCCTGACACCACACTCTCATCTCTATTTATCGATAAGATTACTGCTTTCAAGGCCGCCTCTTCAAAAACAGAGTTTCCGGCTGTTGTGTGCAAGTCCCTTCTTTCAATATGGCAGGGTATAATGCATGACCGGTTTGTCAGTTCGGGTTTTCGATTGATCTATAGAGTACCTCTAATTTTCTTGTCTTATAGTGGGAGCCATTTCGTTTGATCCTCGATTTGCTAAGTTTTGTGGTCATGTGGGATCCTGGCAATACATACGCGACAATGCTCAACGAAGCAGTTGATCTCATACAACTTACAATTGACATGAACGCGATGCCAAGGATTAACCGAACTACAGAGAGGAAATTGGTGCTTGAAATAGATACGAATAAATGTCTCATTTTACTGGAATCAATAGCTTTTGGCACGATGGCCGAAGAAACTTTACTCAGACGGTATAGAGCCTCTTCAAATCTGAATCTTGGATGAGGCATTGAAGCTCACATTATTAGATTCTGGAAACTTATACGGGTGGATTTCCCTCTCATATTGCTCAATCCTGTCCAGCCACTACAAGATATCCAACGCTTTGTTTCAATGCTTTGCACCAGTGTTTTTGGGGATTCTTTTGGGCCACAATTAAGCAATGAAGCACAGCAGCGGCAGAATGAATCGCATATATTGGATGGGGTCACACGACTTCTCGTCGAGGTTCCTGACCTCAGTGCAGAGGAACCAGGCAGTCGTCGTTCGAAGATTGTGCAGCTACGGAAGGAAGTGGTACATTTTCTCGGATGCCTGGTTGGAACGGAGAGGGGAAGTAAACTGATGATAAGCCATAATACAGCACTCTCGAGGCTTGTTAGAAGGATATCGGATGAGTTGGACGATATCTATGATTTTAAGGGAGATGTGGGAAGCAGGTACGTACTGTTTTTTTCCCCTCATGTTGCGATAATAATCTTAAATCATTATCATTCATGGGTGTTTACCTGATCATAACGAGAGTGTTTGTAGTGTTGAATTGGTCAATATCGCGGTCCGGCTGCTCCACGGAATCATAACTACTCACCCAGGCATTCCACTAGGCACGAAGCTTTCGGGCGGAGCTCCACACAAGCATCTTGTTGCAATGACTAGGTTAGCTTTCTCACAGAGGTTACTACAGGAAGCGGGTATTGAGGAGGATGTACGCGAGTACGCTTACAGCATATTGGAGATGAGCGTTACGCCTCAGGAAGGGGAAGCACTCCAGGAGCTGTTTAACACACCCCAGACGGTTTCCAGCCGGTAGCATGAGGACAAAGTCAAGCGATTTTATGACGTTGAAAAGGTTTTCTCCTATATTGGCCATGGCATCTGGTCGGTTTGAGCTCTTGGATTCCATGGATTGGTGTTATATATTAGATCATCACACTTTTCAACTCCCGCAATGTCTGAAGCAATAATATATAGCCTTACTTGTATTTTGAATTCATTATGGAGGAAATTCTTATGAATGATGGCTACTGCAAACCTTCACTAGGGGATACATTAGCACGTGCACGGTGACTTTGTCACCTGCAGGCCGCCATGTCAACAATAGGACGCCATTTTTTCTCCCAATTTCCAATATCCTAAGGTGAGGTCGATAAAATGCCACGCATGCCACGTGAGCCAAACCCTAATTATCGTAGACCCTAAATTCAAATCATGGCACGTGCGCAAGAACGCGTCGAGCCCCTGCGCTTGACCTTTCCTGGAAACCACTTTACGCGTGTCTCCACTCGAAAGAGCCGATGCAGCGCGTAGGGAAGACGCGACTTTCGGCGAGTACGCGTTTTATCATTTACAGAAATTGCGCCCGCATAATGAAAAATCCGATGCACAGTGACCGAATACGATGCAGGGAGAAATTGAGTTTGTTCTGATTCACTCCAGTGCTGAGTACCTTTAATGAGAATAACGGATGTTCTCGGGTCCTTCTTACCTGGCTTTCGCAAGGGGCGTCGATCTAGGTTGATCTGCTATAGCACTGTGTTATTGTGGTCCCTGGAAGCTGGCTTTTCTGTGAATAAATTCCTGCTGACGGGGCAAAATTCAATCACTTGGCTGTGACGAAGGGAGAATGAGAACGCCGCGTGTGAAAAAGGCTCCTTTACCCTGACCTGGGGACCTTCAGGCTTTCCTGCCCTTCATGCACCCTGCCGAGGGCTCTCGATCAAACTCTAAGCCGTTTCCCGCAAGAGATCATAACCAATATCCTCTCACGAGTACATTCTTTATGAAAGCTGAGATCTCCAGCCAGCCAGCCAACCCCGGCCTTGCTGGGAGATATTAACAGAAGAGCATCTATGGAGTGTTTATTCGTGATGGCCTTCGGGTCTCCGGGCCTTCAAAGGCTACTCCGGTGGCGCACAGGAGCCAACTTCCCGCATGGTCCTTGAGCTTCAGAAAACTTGAGCTCTATCATCGGGCACATGCATGGAAAGGGGAAAACTCGGGGTGGGCGAAAAACTCCACCCTTGAAACCGAGATATCCATACTTCCATTTGCCATTTGCGCTCAATTTACTTACACGAGACAGTTCTATAATACTTTCATGGCTGGAGGGATCGCAGATAGGGCCAATCACAACCCCCGAGTTCAAGTTTATTTTTGCCGAGTAGTCCGCCCAAATATGTAGCTAGTCAGGGTTACTAAGGGTTGTCATTCACTAAGGTCAGCAAGCGACCGAGATTGCCTGCTCACCGCAGCAACTCCAAGCATGAGTTTTTCTTGATTGCGGGAGTCGTAGTATCACATTCGCACACAGGCAGCGGCGGAGTCCGCCCGCTGGGACTTTCTTGACGGCCGCTTTTCGGGCGTCCTGAGTTGACTGAAGGGCTGCTGCTTCCAGACTACTTAACTTTTCTAGGACATTGGCGCAAACATACCGGAGGCCTGCTAAAGTTGCTTCTGGCTTACACCAAATACCTCAGAGTGAAAGTGCTTGCAGGGCCCTTGTTGCTTGTTGCTAGGCGGTATCCCTTCCGCCGCTTCATCCCCAGCCCCCTCACTCGAACACTGCAAACCCTCAAACACATTAGACGGTTGTAGTCTACTGCAACCGTACCAGTAGTTCTTTCAACCCTCGCTCCAGCCCAGATATCGCATCCCACACCACCACCTCCACACACTGGCACATTGCGAGATTCTTCCTCTCGCAAGACATGCCAGTGCCCAACTAGCGAAGTACGGATCGACTGTCTAAGAGTGAGCAAGTTGTCGGGAGTGAATTGCGCAGTGCTCATTTCAATCAAGTGCTACGTTTCAACAGTCCAGCAGGTTACCCAGGCATTCTTCGAGTTTTCCTCCCCCGCTCTCTCTTGTTCGTCCACGGCTTTTCTTAGCGTTTGCATACTCGTTCTACTTCATTTCCTATCATCCAGGTAAGATCATAATTCCTTAGCCACTCATCGCTCTCCTCTGACACTCCGAAATGGTCTTGATAGGGTGCACGGCCAAGTTGCTGCAGGCACTATAAGCAAGTACTTTACGCGTCCTTGACAACGACCTCTCACCCACCATCACCTTGCACGCCCATATCAAGGTCCAAAACAACACAAAAACAACCATCACAGATGGAGTCCTCACCCCCAGTGCAGGAGATAAAGAATGGATTAGGCGGTGCGAAAAGATCGGCACCTAGTTTGGGTGCACCATTCGAACCGGACTTCGACTCCTCTCCACCGAAGCCGAAGAAAAGACTTGTACACAGGTCTTCCCCATTACAGCAAGACATCCAACAACGATACCCCTCGCCTTTACCCACATCATCCCTAGGTATCACGTCTTCACCCCCGCGTCCCACACTTCAGACCTGCCGGACATCCCCGTTTATTCCTCGTCGACCAGTTCTTCAAAGGAGCCATTCGACGGTCTCTGAGCGTGCTCCCCTAGGAGCATTGCCGGAGATATTGGTACCCGATAGTGGGGAGCCGATTCTGTTGGGGAGATCAAGCAATAGCTCACATTATCAATTGTCATTCAACCGGCATGTATCACGGCAGCATGTAAAAATTGTTTACGAGCAGGTTTCTCCTAAACCCACAATGCTCATTGAGTGCTTAGGAGCGAATGGAGCCAAGATCCATTGTGATGGACATGTTTTTGAGCTTCGACAGGGTGATAAATTCACCTCTCAGACTGTGGACGCGGATATAATCTTGGATATCATGGATTCAAGGGTTTTGGTAAAATGGCCGAGGAGCGCACGGGAAGCATCCACTGCTACAACCACAACATTTCCATTACCTGGTTCTCAATGGGAAGAAAGTGAGGAACATTCGTCAAAGTCTCCTAAAGTTTTTGTGGGTAAAGATCTTAGTCAGGACTTTTCACCTCCGCCTTCGCCTTGTCCACGGCCCAAGGCAAACGCGCCCATTGTAAAGAAGGAGCCACTGCTGTCAGAATCCATGGTGACAGTCTATGAGGACGAACCGGAGAAGGAGGACGAGCATGATGACCAACCTGAGCTCCCAGAGCTCCCTCCAACAAAGCGTAAGGAATCGCCCCCGAAGAAATCTGAGGATAATAACCAGTCCGAGAGTGAACTCAGCGAGCTAGATTTGGAATCTGATGAAGATGAGAATGTTCTGGACTCCAAATTTCTATTTAGCTTTTGTCCTCAGTCTGATCTTCCACCTATGCTACCGTCTGGTCCGAAAAAGACATCTTCCAAGAAACGGGATCGGGTTCCCCTGAAGTCAAGTTCACCCCCAGCAGTCCAGTCGAGAGATAACAGCCTTAGCCCATCAAAGTCCAGATTTCTTGTCAACCACTTGAGTAACCAACTGGCCTTTGCTCGTGTCTCTTCAACTCCAGTATCCGAGATACTGATAAATCTTCCACCTTCGATTTCAAACACCATCACCCGGGAATCATTGATTGGAATTTTATCCTCCATTGCATGGATTGGTGAAATCCGTCGAAGTGGAAAGGACGCAGCTGGGAAACCTCTTGAAAGTGAATATTATTACATATCCGAAGAAGATAGAGACGAAGAGAGAAGGAATGCGGTAGAGCAGGGTTTGCGAAAACCAGGTTTGAGGGCTTGTCGTAAGACCCATAAGGTAGGCCTTTTCTTTGTTAGTGAACTTTCTTATACTAGGTAGGAGCTAACCCCATATCAAGCAATATTTCTGGAGGAAACCGAAACTTCATTGAATCCTTGACGACGTCAGAGAAGAAGGAATTGATATATGCCATTTTTTTCCCAATTTAGTTTACTTCCACCTTCCATGTTCTAGTCTCATCAGCCATCAATTATGACTTTCGAAAATATAACGTGGTGTACGCTTGGGTTCGATAATTTTCATTCAAGGTAGGGTAATCTGGGAAGGAATTTCGTACGAAAAGGGTTCTGGGGTTTAGGTTTTTAGGATCCGGAGGACAGAAAAAGTAAGCTGGTATTATATGTTGCTTGCTCCTGGGTTCGCTTTTCTTTCATTGTTTGCTTCTTCCTCTCACACCGTGGCTTCATGCGGCACTGTTTGCTACTACTGATCACACAGTTAGATTCCGTAATTGCCATACCCCGTGACTCTTTTATAGCTCTGCTTTTCATTGTGGTGTTTTGCCCCTGTAGTTTTCTCCCCTTTGTTTGTTTTTGTCAGTGTCTTTTGGTATTGGATCGGGCGGGTCGGTGATTCGGCAGGCAGTTGGGGCGATTGGATATGAAAAGGAATACTTGTCAGGCAATGAAAAGTGATGAATACAGGGTAGAATATACGTATGAAATGAACGATTTGAGGAAATTCGGTTCTTTTCCATTTGTTAGAGACGGTTGCCAATGACGAACCTTGGGGTGCCTTACGTCATCACAAAGGTTGTGTTTGCAGTAAACACACTGCCTGTTGTGGAAACCGTACTGCGATAACCGTACTAGAGCTAATTAGGCGATCAAACATTCGCTGATATACGTATACGTCAAACAAACTGCGAGTGATTATGTACAACCCCCAGTCGCTATCACCAACAGGATACAGGATAAGATCACGGTTTGCTGTGCCAATGGACTATTTAGGGTTAAGGGAAACTATGGGCTGAGGGTAACAGCATTGCTAACTATGCTAGGAAGAATTCGTTAAGTTCTCATGTGCCTCGTTTGCACGAACATTGTTCACTAATTGACTAAGGGAAGAGGGCTCCAGGCCCCCAAATCTCCGTTCAATAGCCCGTTCCATAGCACGGACCATGGCACTTGAGGCGAGACTCTGTTGACAAAGATTTTTGCACAGATTCATACCGGGAATTGCGGATCAATTGTGATCTACCGCACAAGCAAGGGGTATAGCTACTGGTACCTTTTTCTACTACAGGTATGCGGTTTCAAGACGGATAGGTAGGTTTTTTTAACCAACGTCCCTGAATGAATCGAGTCGGAGTTGAGCTTGATACCCGGATTGTTTTGGAGGCGGAATAGGTAGAATTGGTGTTCGTGTTGGATAAGATGGATCTGGGAACTGATACAACAGAATGATTAGGAGTACTGAAACGTAGAGTCCAGCTTTAAACAACCCGAAACAATAGAAGGCCGTGCTCAATGTTCCGACTGGTTCCAGGTGAACGTTGAACTGGAAGCGATAGACGGGGTAATACGCTATATTCCTACCATACTCCATACGCGACTCTTGAGATATTCGACATGTAATCTTAACAGTCTTCGGGATTATGATACGAATTACTACAACCGGAATGCTCCTTCTATTATACGATAGAGGGAAGGAAGGGCTTGGGACTTTGGCACTGTGAGATTGAACAAGCCACGATGCCCAGGTTCAGCTGCAGTTCACGAACGGTTCTGGTAAAAATAAGACCCGAGAACCCGCCTGCACATATCTACACGACGCAACACTCGTCGTTGTTGAGATGAGTTCTGGCATTGCCGAACAAGGGTATCCCAACCCCTGCCTCAAGGAAGACCAAAGGGGTATAATTCAGGCACGCAAGGGATAATTTGGTTCGATAGCGCAGGATGTTAATTTAGCCAAGGGTGGATGTCAAGGGGCAAAGCATGATATGTCGTTCCGAGACATACAGGAAACTGGTAAAGAGTTTCGCAGGCCAGAGGACATCGACGCACTGACTCGTCAGGGGACGCATTGGCCTTCCTGAGGGATGATACGAGAATGTGCGTGAGCTTCACGGTGATGGTACTCTCTGTCAGCAGGCTTCTAGCTTGAGGGAAACAATGAAACAATGACAGAATGGGTCGAAAGCGAACCTTTGTTTTCATATCAAATTTCCTGGTTATGTGCTTTGAGGGCCAGTAACGGTATTCCTTGTTTCTCACGCTGCATACTATTGGGCTGTACAACAGGGATTGGAGAGATAAACAGTCCTGTCACGTCTCTGTGAGGGAGCCTCAATTTTCTTATCCTGCTGTTCCAACAGAAACCGACCGACTCGATCACAACCCCTTTCCCAGGCAGGTTTACTGTTGTTAATCCATGTTCCATTAAGCTGTTTTCTTCATCCCTTGCTTTAACATTTGATCTTGATTTATCTTCCTACCCTTCGCAGGTGCTCCCCATTACCTTTCTCCTTCTTCTTTTCGGAGGCATGAAAGGCAGTGGCAATGCTCATGACTGGTAGAAATTCATTTTCTATCACGACCCCTCGTCCGTCCATGGACGAGAGGGCTGATTGCCCTTCACCGAAAGAGAAGGGTACTGGTTTCAAATCGTTTTTCTCACGACTTGGAGGGAAGCGTCTATCGCTTCCGCAATTGCAAAATCTCGAAGTGAATAATGGTCCCACGTCAGCAACGCTACCAAACCAACTGTTATCGCCTACGAGGTCAATCACTCCAAGCCCTTCGAAAAATTCACATGATGCCCCTCCTTTGTTCGTGGCCTATCCACAGGCCATTAAGGCTGCTGCGCTGGCTGCACTTACGACTTCATCAGATACGATCTTACGACGAAATTTGGAACAAAAGAACCGGGAAAAGAAGGGTGGTTCGAGGCTGGCACAGAGAGCAAGATCTTACTCAAGAGTTGAAATGGAATGGACTCAGAAGATGTTCCTTTTGGTCCCTAACATGTTGCTACAATATAGTGGAGAGGGTGCAGTTGATAGAATGCCGGAGAAGATCCTGCAGCTTACTGCAACGTCTGTTGCATTCGCTAGCGATATAATACCTGGAAGACCATACGTCCTGCAGGTTTCACAAAATGCAAATGCGGACGGCTCACCTATTACGGAAGACAACAGGAGGGGAAAAATCAAGCTCCCCTGGAAGAACTCTACGAAACATGTTGCTGTTTCATTTTTGCTCATTTTTGATACAGCTAAAGAGATGGACTCGTGGATGGGGTGTATTCGGGTTGAGGCGGCCAAGTTAGCTGGGACCTATATTGAGGAAAAGGAAGAAGAACCAGAGCAGCGTGTGCCTCGGGCTCTATCTCGCAGGATTAGTATCAGGCGAGACCATGAAGAGGATGATACCTTTGACTTGGATACTTCGCATCGGTTTTCTCGATATTCTAGGAATTCTCGGGCGTCTCTCGACGCAGGGACCTCGGTTACTACAGCCGTTTCTTCGGAACAGGTCACACTGAACCGTCTCCGTGGGAGCAGGTCTTATATGTCCATGAGTTCTAATGGAAGAGGTACAGTCCATGGAACTTCTCCTGAGACCAGCCCAGAAAGACCATCAGGTCAGGCTGGGAGTACTCGAAGAAGATCTGGCTTTCCTGGCGCTCCATCGCATTCTAGGTCGTCGATGGAGTTGAGGAGTAATGGACCGGCCTCTCCACGACGCTCCATTGAGCGCATCCCTACCCGAGCGCCGTCGCCATGCTCCTCCTCTTTTTATTCCTCTGTACGCTTTCCTGTACCTTCTACGGGCTGGAAAGTACAAATCCCATCACCTACTCCACCCACATCGAAACGCAACTCTGCGTACAGCAACAATTCAGTGGAGAGTACAGGGACAAGGCCAGCCGTGCGGCGAAGCTCCGCGACCTGCGCAAAACCACAATTTAGACCAGAATTTACCGTCAACCAAAGATCGTATTCGTCTACCTATGTACGCACACGCCCGACGTCAATGATAGATTCACGTCCGTCCTTGGAAGTACCAAGATCTATCAGCACTTTACCACACAATAATTCATTACCATTATCGGAGCAAAGAAACCTACAAAGACGGTCAATGACGGCTTTGGGAAGCAGGCCGGATTATGGGATCGGGCCCCCGGCATTTCCACCTCCGCAAATCCCATTACCGGAGCTGCCGCCAGAGGGATATAATGTGCTCAACTCCCGACGAAAGAGTATTCAACAAGGATCAGGGGACAAACGGGTAGTAAGCAATGGCTCGGCTCAGACACTTAGAATCGGTGGTCCAATTCTTGGGAATAGGCACTCATTTCAGGCATTTACAAAGCCGGACAACTTGTGAAAATGCATAGTTTAGGGAATGCAGAGGAGTTGGGTGAAGAGAAGAGCAATTGCTTGTATTTTGGATCAGGTGTATCAGCTCTGGATAGTCATTCATATTTCTTTCAGAATGGGCATCTCAACTGGATTTTTGGGGTCATATCTTCGTTCTGCCAGCGAGCGAGTGCGGGATCTTTTTTTATATCCTCTGTTTCTTTGTGTGGTTTCCATTTATGTGGGTAGGGCATCCTTCATTTTTCTATATTTCGTTGCACTTGCATGCATGGGCGCTTTTCTATATTTTTTTTTGTGGGTGTCGGTTGAAGCGTCTTCTTTTTGGCTTACCTCGAGGTTGTCCTTGTATTACTACTTATCTGCATTCTCTAACACATTTTATGCGTGCTCTTCTAATCATTAATTGTCTCGGGTGGGCTGTAGCGGTGGCTGTGAATGACTAAAGTCCTATAGTCTGGCTAGCCAGACAAAAGTCCTAGTATCTGAAATATATAGAATATAGTTAGAGTAGAATTTAAGTACTCCGTACAGTACTACTATATACATATATTTATACTCACACCAAAAGTCTTTAGCTCCTTTTGGTTTGGTAATCTTGCATATGCAATGAGTATGCAACGCGTGCAGCTTGGCATTATTCAGCTCCAAAATGGTACAGAACAAAACGGGTCCTCCCCTGTGCCACATGTGGCTACATATTTTGCTGCATGCTGCTCTAGCCTATTTTTGGTATAGGGGGGTTCATAGTCTGCTTGCTACCATATTCTGGTTGGCACAAGCCTCTCATAGAGAACAGCACCTGCATAAACCAGTCTCTATTGAGAGGCTTATGCCAACCAGACTATAAACCACTAACCTTCATATTCCAATTGGACACCTGCAAGCTACCTACCTAGTCTGGTTAGCACAAGTAAGCTTGTCTGTATCTTTGCTCTTTCCTTTTTGTGGTAGGTTGTATTACTAGTTGTAGGTAGATTAGCGTCGGATTTTGAGAGTATGATTTAGATACAAGCAAGGAGTCTTATTCACCAGTTTTCTCGGTAGTAGCTGTTGACCTATGGCTTATTAAAGAGGCGCAGAACAAAGCACAAAGTGCCAACCAGACAACAGAACAAAAGTCTTTTCCCTTTATTGTATATGTAGTCATTGCATGCATTAAGGTTGGCATATGCATGGGCATTCGCGCATGTTATGGATATGGCTATGGTCTCCCACAGGAGGAGGGTCGTGCAACCAGACTAATGGTCTCCGTGCCAACTACAACTAGACTACTTAATGTACCTATTTTACTAGTCTTTTCTACCGATGATTGGGATGATCTTGGTCAAGCCAGGCTATTTATGTGATGTGGGGGATATGAATCTATTATTGAAATATATATATCCGATATTCTTCCATCTAGAGTACCAGTAACTCCACTCCAAGCATCGTCATGCGTCATGTCATGTCGTCATAAGCGTTGTTGTGCTTGCAATGCCCAGATATTCCCTTAGCTCAAAGCTCGTCAGCGTATATCTTAGACTATGCCGGGATGATCCACCGTATGTGTCCTTTCGAACTTGAGCATACACCGAAATATATTCCAGGGCTATCAACCCAACCCAACCTAGCAAGATACCTCAAAAACCAGTTGCACATTTTCATTTGTTCTGCAGCTGGCAAACAGAGATCCTTTCTTCAGACCATCATCCTCTCAACTCTTGTCCGCTTGCCAAAGCAGGGGGACAGGAAATCCTGTAGCCTTTATAGCCGTCAATTTTTGAAGGTTTGATGAGCCCACTTTTATGCAGCTCATGCTCCAACTTTAAGTTGGATGAAACCTATTCCTGATTCCTGACACACTATCATAGGGAAATAAACAAAACCATCGAAAATGGCAGCTCCAGCACAGCAGGGAAATCCCCAGCCTACGCCGGCGGCTCTGGCAGTTGCCAAATTTCTCAAATCCCAGGATCTTAAGATGCGGACATGTATTCTCAACGGCCAGCGAAAGGACCTTTTCAAGGGTAAGTGCAAGGCATGCCCCTCCTTCCATATCTATCAACGACTCCTCAGAACGCACAGATTAACGCCCCACCCTACATAGTGAAACGTGCAATCCGTGCTCTTGAATCCCCTGCCTACGACGCCGCCCAGAAGAAAAACCCCATCATGCCCTCCGTCACCAACCGTGCGCAAGCCGAAGACGCTTTTCGCCTCATGCCACTTAACCTCCTCGCCCTCCGTGTCTCCAAAGCCGACGCTGCCGGCGCCGACAATGACCACGGACACTCGCACGGTGGTGCAGGGGGGAAGCCAGCGAAGCGAGTCAAGGGTCTCTGGACAGTAAAGATTGAGCAGCAGCAAGAGATCCGGGATGAGCTATACTACACTTGGTTCTACGAGGGTCCACAATGGAAGAACACGCTTATGGCGATCGGGGTACTGATTGTGTTGCTTGCGATTGTCATGTTCCCGCTTTGGCCGCCGGTTATGAGATTGGGAGTCTGGTATTTGAGTATGGGTATGTTGGGACTGTTGGGGTTGTTCTTCTTGATGGCCATCTTTAGGTTGATTCTGTTTTGTATTACGTATTTTGCGCTGTCGCCGGGGTTGTGGCTATATCCAAATTTGTTTGAGGATGTGGGGTTCTTTGATTCGTTTAGGCCAGTGTGGGCGTGGCATAAGGTATGGGATCTTCCAACCCCGTGACCAAATTACCTAGGAGACATTGCTAACGAATGGGAACAGGTCAAGAAGCCAAAGCAGAAGAAGTTCAAGAAGGACGGTGATAACCTTGCTGCCGCTATTGCTACCGACGCCGCCCCAGGCGGGAAGCCTGCATTATCCTCTGCGTCCTCCCAGCGGGACTTGAGGCCTAAGGTTGAGGACGGTTAGATTTAGTGCATTCGGGAAGTTACTCGGGGACTAGAAGCAGAGCGGCATATCTATTGCTTTAGATTATATGGACATGCAGTACGGGGAGTTTTTACGAATCGGGCGGAGGGGATTAATTGACTCTTATATTTCATGCATCGATTGGTTTGGTAAAAGAAGTAATGTCACGATATGCTTTTCTGGGGTTGAGTTGTATTGGCCTGGCCTGGCTTGGGTTTTTCCTTGCAGTTTCTTTTTTTTCTTCGCCGATTTGTGTGTTGGCTACCTTATGCTAGCATGTTGGTAAAATTGTCTGCAATGATTGATACATCTTCTTAACGTTCAGCAGGTGAATTCGCGCTGTAAGAAAACTTGAACATGTAATGTACAGCCTCTGGCGGCAGCAGCAAAGTTACCCTGAGCCCAGATGTCAGCTGCTAGCCAAGATTGCGCACGTGCCCGGCCTTAGCTTCCCACATGGCAATCCGTCCTTTCGTGCCACGCCCCCATCTCGCATCTTGCAGACAATCATGCCCGAAGAAAACAGATCACCACACTTCGAAGCTATCGGAATGCGCATGCGCGATAGGGATACCTGTGCGGTACTGTAATAGATCTCGGTTGAAGGAACTAGGATGTCGGCGCAGTACATCCCCGATATTAACATCAACCAGGTGGATCCTGCGTGGGAGATGATATTGCTTGTACGTTCCAATCCCGGATGGAAAACAAGAGCAGAAAAGTAAAGTAAAGTAGATTTCTGACTTTGGGGAGAGAGAGGAAAAATAGAGCACCCGCGACGTTGCGCAAGATATCCCAATCAACTTCAAGCCTACTCCGATCATCTCCCTGACCCCTGCGTGTTTCTCCAACGGGGAGTATGCCGCAGCTAAATTCACCTGCCTGAGCAACCTCCTTGCCTTCGGGTACAGCCGTTTCGTAATCGATCTCTACTGGCTTCCAGACAGGAATGAATGGAGCTTATGCCCGACTAGCACGCTCCCCACTGTCCCTTCCCCGCAGGGAAACCAGATCATGTGCGATGATGCGTTTAGGGGTAATCTTGACTGGCTGTGGGGTTTCTGGAACGACTGGATAGAGAAGACGGAGTTCAATACGTTGGCTAATGTGGTGGTGCTGGTGTTTAACCTCTACCCTGATATTAGTACTAGGAACGGGGGGAGTAAGTTTCCTACCCCAATCTGGTCTGCGTCGAGAGACTTCCCGAGTAGAATCTACACCCCCTTCGATTTGCGCGCGGACAGGGAGGATTCAAACGTCACGTGGCTGAATGGGGGTAACGAGGGGGATGATGAAGGGCGGTATTTTTCTGTGCAGCCGGGGAAAGATGGAGGGTGGAGCAGTGTGGATGCGTGGCCTAGTGAGGGGTTTTTGATCTTTGAAAAGGGCGAGAGGTTGTTGCTGGGGATTGGGGATGTGAGGGTGCAGGGGTTTGAGTTTGAGGTGGGGGGTAATGGGGACGGGAGGTTTTTTTTTGGGAAGGAACAGATTGGGTGGCCGTATACGGAGAGGAGTAAGGCACGGTGTTATTTTGATGCGGAGAAGACGACTGTGAGTCAGGTGAATAATAGTTGGGCGGGGATGGTGGATGGGCAGGAGAATAGGTGGACGAGGGAGACGATGCGGGAGGCGATTGAGTGTGGGTATTCGCCGGTGGTTAATACAACCGCCGTCTCAACCCCAATTAAAGCCTCTACTAACTCGACAAATTTCCCTTCATCCTCCCTCGACCTCGCAAAATCAATCATGGACTATCTTGCTCTAATTAAAGGCACCGTCTGGTCCTGGGCTCCCGGCCAACCTTCGCCTCCACCCTCCAATATGACAGAAAATGAAATAGATTTCTTCCGCTGCGCCGCTATGAACACACATACAGGGCGGTGGGTCGTGGCGGATTGTAATGAGCAATATAGAGCAGCGTGTAGGGTTGACGACCGCCCGTATAAGTGGATGGTGGGGGAGAGGGCAGCGAGCTATTCGGATGCGAGGAAGTTGTGCCCGAAGGGGGCGGTATTCGATATACCTAGAAGTGCCCTGGAGAACAGGTATTTGTGGAGGGCGGTGAATGAGACACTCGCCACATTCTCTACTCAAGCGTCAAGGAAGTCGAGGAAGGGGGAGGGGTTAGTTATGGCGAGGAGAGACGGTGGGGGTGTGAGTGGGTTAGACCGTGTATGGGTGGACTTTCAAAGCCTGGGAAATAGGGCATGTTGGGTACGAGGTGGGGATATGGGCGCGGAGCAGGGGTGTCCGTATGGGAATGAGGACCAAGGGAACAAGAGTGTTATTGTCCCTACGGTCGCGGCGGTGATTTTCTTGGTGGTGGCGGGCTTGATGGTATTTGTGAGGGTTGGGAGTTGGAGGTGGGAGAGGAGAAGGAAGAAGAGGTGGAGGGAAGCGAGGAGGTGGGGGAAGGAGGGGTGGGAGTATGAAGGGGTGCCGGCGTAGGGGTGTGTGTATGTATGATATATGTTTTTGGGTAGGGTAGTGGGGTGTGAGGTGCGGTTTGTTGCGATGTGATGCGGTGGGATGCGGCGCGGTGGGTTGGGCTGTCATTGATTGCATTGGCGTTGGTTTGGGCATGCATTTGCATATGTCCCTTCTTGGGCTGGTGGGGTCCTAAGGAGGGGATCAGTATGTGTGTGCATACTTATAGTTTTACTTCTTGTAACATCTTTTTAATAAATTCATTGGGTCTCGTTTATGAGTAAATTTTTACTACTAGTAGTGCTTGAGTTTATTGCAACACGCAGTGGGGGAATACGCTGTGGGGTTTAATCACATTGTAGGGTTGGGATTAGATGGGAGTTTGTGGGTGGTGAGTGGGGATTTTCCTGATATCTCCCTCCCAGTTTTGAGGTAGATAAAACTGAGATTGTGCGGATAATTCCGTGTTGGACAACCTTCTTGGGTGCACTAGATAATTCGGTAGTGGCCGTCGAGGCCTTTTGCCGAGACTTACTTACTTACGGCAGATGAGCGTTTTGAGGGAGAAAAAACCTGTAAGGGCCAGAGCAAAATGGGGGACTTGTACTGCGGATCACCTGCCGAGGGACTTTTTTTTTTTTTTTTGGGTCCCTTCGAAAGAAGGCAGGGGTAGGCAGTGGGGCGGGAAATGGGATTGGGTGTTGTTGAGACATGACATGCATATATTTTTGGGTTTCCTTTTTCCTTTTTTTTTTCTTTTTTTTTTTTTCCTTTTTTCTTTTTGCCCTTTCTTAGTTCTTTTCCTCCCCGTTATCTGTACACGTCATTACCTACCTCCCGAGGTACCGGTACATACAAGTACTGAGATTTTTTTTTTTTTTTTTTTTTTTTTTCCTAAAAAAATGTCAAATATCTAATTGGTTTGGAAGAGTTGGTGACTATAGTTACCCTCAACTCTGCCTCAAGAATGAAGGTGGCATATTTCACATCTCCCACGTCTTTTTTTTTTTTTTTTCCTAGTATGATGAGGAGATTTTCCCCCTTCTATGGATTAATATCATCAATAACACAGAGAAAATGAGCGCAGAGACATCTCTGGGACATCTTTCTGCTTGCTTTCAGGATTGGGGCGGAAGTAGTCTGGTTGGCACATGCCTCTCGTAGGGCGGAAGAACTTACCATACGGTATATATGGAGTCTAGCGGATAGTCACGGGGCTGTGTCATTCCTATCCCACCACCACGGCAGCAAACCAAGGCGCCAACCAGACTACAAATCAAGAGGCAATTGCGCACTTCCTGCTCAGCTTACTTCCACACTACCTAGTCCGGTTGGCATGGCTAGAAATTTCAACCCGAGAGCTAGGGAATCAAGACAGCCTTGCGGACCCGACCAAATCCCGGGTTTTCTCAAAAATGTGCGGGCGTGCTGGTTCTAGCACTCGGCTGCACTCTCGGTATATATGGCTCTCCCACCCTTGGATAATGGAATCTTGCACATGGGTTCACTATTTACAACGTTGCCTAGTTTCGGAATCACTATGTTTAGAAAGTTGACGTGAGTTTAAATTCTTTTGCTAGTATACTAGATATGTATCCAATCAAGTACTTACTAATGGTAAATTGTTCCTTCCACTTGATAATATGGGAGCAATGTGGAACTCAGTGTAACGAGTCGAACCGCAAGCCAGACTAATCGAGAGTGATCACGGGAACCTCGACGAAAATAGCCTCTACCACCGACCAGGTCAGAGGTCAGAGTTAGGGTCTATTCTGGTCGATATACATTCCGCTCGCGGCTATAGCCATAGCTACCGTCGGGTCACATATCTATTTCAAACACCAAACCCTTCTAGAGCATAAAAGGTTCGACAAGGAGATTGATAGCATCAAGGCCGGCAAAGGGAAAGCGGCTGAACTACGGTAGCTGCAGAGAAGATCAAGACAACTAATCCGTCGGATGCGGGGGAAGTTCAGGGGGCTGTGCAACCAACCTAGGGGTGGTGGGGAGGGAGGTCTACAGCAATTGATGGGTCGATAGGATGGACCGGTCGATGGAGTATATTAGGATTAAGCGTGCTAAATACAGTCTCTCAGGTGCAGGCCAGGTATCCTCAGGCCGGGGTTCAGGGGCCGAGCGTTTATATAGAAACTCAGTATCGCCAGCAAGTTCTACTGTGACAGATTCATAGAACTACCTACAGCACTAGCTAAACCAATCCTTATGGCATCGACCGGAATCCCATTGACCCATCAATTGCTGTATGCGGTTCCCTGGGGCTCAAATGCATGACCGGTAAGGAGGTGGGGACTTCTTCAGACATTTTGGATATAACTGAATTGCGGACTTGGTTTTTTTATCCTCTTCTTTGTATCATTAGTATATAAATAACGATGCGAAGCTAAGTGAATAAGGCGAGAGGCGGTAACCAGACTTTGCTTGGCAGCTTGACGACGCTGAGTAAGCGGCTAATCATGAGTCTATAAGTATTCAAACCAAAAGGGGATCGCGCACTTCCCCTCACGTCTAGACTCATATCCACACTACCTAGTCCAGTTAGCACGACCAGACTTCTACTAACAAAAGAACAAATCCTGGCTCGATATACAGTATCGATGCCGGCGGAACGAAAGCCCCGGGCACGAGAGCCGGCACAAGGCCAGCGTTGGGGACAATGGCAGTATGAGCCAGCTCGGGTTCGACCAGCTCCAGTTCGGCCACACCCGAATTCCCCTGTGCGCGTGTTTTGGCTAGGACTCATCCCCGTCATCTCGTTAGCGTTTACGGTTCTGGCTCTCTGGTTCCTGTACAAGGGAATCCGCCAGTTCGTAGGATTCCTATTAACGCTAGCCATACGCATGGGTTTACTGTTGGCTAGTCCCGGAGTCTTTATATACCGAAAGTTAACGTGAGTTTAAGCCTAAAGTTAGTCTGGTTGGCCTAAAGTTGAACCTTTGGTCCGGCAGTCGCTAGTCTACTAGATATGTAATCTAAAATTAGTACTTACTGATGCTACTCTTTTTGGATAGTGGGAGCGTGCCAACCAGACTAGTTAAGCCCACAGGCACCGTGACGGAGATTCAGCATCGGACCACAACTAGACCTTCTATAGTTATGTCTAGCACTACAGAAACCTTCGAGACTACAGAAATCTCAACCACATCAACCCCCACTACAGTAACCATTACAGAAACCTCAACCATATCACTACTAGTCCCTGGTATCACATCAATCTCCACCACGATTACCATCACAGAGCAGTGCTCATGCCCTACTCACACCCCGGCAGCAGCTCTACCACCGACCACTTCTGAAATAAACCTCTCATCTAGTTTATTCTGGTCGGTTTACATCCCGCTCGTCGTTGTAGTCATAGCCATCGTCGGATCACATATCTTTTTTCACCGGGCTCAACTCCTAGAGCATAAAAGGCTCCATAAGGAAATCAAAAGCATCAAGTCCGACAAAGGGAAAGCGGTTGAGGCGCAGATTACCAAGGCAGAGGTGGTGGCTGTAGAGAAGATTAAGTGGTATCGGGCCCCTCCTGCGCGGGCTAGGGGTGTGCCAGAATGGAGGGGCGGCATAGAGTAGAGAGGCGAAAATACGAGGACTTTCTAATTGGTGAATATGATTGAACATGTGCAAAGGTTCGGACTTTGCTTGTCATTTTCCTTTGACCATAAGTATATAATAACGAGGAGGAGCGTTGGGAGTAAGTCGTAAGTACTGAGTATAGTTGATTGAAATTTTTAAGGAAATCTTTCTTCTTTCAGTGCAAGACCAACCCTTGCGCACCAAGTACTACTCGGTGACACTGGGCATAAGAAATGACCGCTAATCACAAGTTTCTTTACCACGTACTAACTACTTGCGCATTATCATTACTTAGTACAGTAGTCTGGCGTAATACGTAAGTACATACTTCACGAGACCATAGTCATGTAGAAACAGGCACTTGTGATGTGAAGTGGACTTAATCTCATAGACTGCCTTGTTCGATCATCCTAACAGGAACAAAAACGAAGGAAAGCAAGACAGAACCTGTGGCAAAGACGCTACGGTAGAGTAACATACTGCGTAACGATCGACACCCACGTGACGATCGACACCCACGTGACGATCGACACCCACGTGACGATCGACACCGGCCCCCTGCCACATGCCGTAATATTCCAATATCTCCATCAATAGATGCGATATCGATGCAGTAAGAACAATGAATTGTAAGATTACGAGGTTATATGAGCGAGGAATTGTGAAGAAATCGAGTGTGTATATTCAAATAAGATGAGAGCTATCAAAGGTATCGCTATAGACTTGATTGCTATGGTCCTTGTGTTCTATTCCTTCATCCTGCGACAAATTCTGGCCCTTTTTATCCTTTCTCGAGATATCCCAATTAGCCATATTGGGATGACCAGTTTCATACCACGAATGTCCCAATTAGCCATTCCCAGCTACCTGCATTTCCCGTGATTTTGTGCCACGTGAGAGTATTTCCTACACCTCCCTTCACTCGAACGTCTATATTGGCATTCCTATTCCTTGTAGTTGCGTTTCCGTCATATTGAGGATCGGGATATCACTTAGGTCAATGCTTTGGAGGTACTCATCCATGATTCCTTCCATCCATTCACTGTCACCATCGGAAGCAATTTGGTGAGTAAATCCGCTAGGTTGTCTTTTCCAGGTATCGTGATTATTTTCAACTTTTCAGCTCGTTGTTGTTGGCGGAGGTAATGGTACCGATGCTCAATATGGCGGCTCCTCCTCGCAAACTTGGAAGCCTTACTGAGATTGTATACCCCCTCGCTGTCCGTGTACAATGTCGGTATGGTTGTTATTCCTAGTTCTGCAAGGAATTGCTGTATCCAGGTGGCGTCCTTCGCTCCCTCGCAGTCCGCTATGTATTCTGCTTCTGTTACCGAGAGCGATACTACGTCCTGCCTTCGCGAATACTATCCCACTAACTGGTTTCCTAGGGTCAACATTGCACCCGTCTGAGATCGTGATTTTTCCCCTCCATACGCCGCGTCCGCATATATTCGTACGTCCAGATCGCCGGCTTTCTTTAAGATAAGCCCATCGTTTCTCGTCGAGCGTAAATATATCAATACTGCTAGTGCTGTTTTCCAGTTTTCTGGTCCTGCATCTTTCATTCGTCGGCCTAGGAGGTTCACATGGACTGATATCTCTGGTCGGGTCATTCTTGCTATGAATAGTAGTGATCCGACTAATGCCTGGTACTTCAAGGGTTTCTCTGTGTCATTTTAGGGTTTTCCGTAGGACTGCGGATTTAGCGGTAGAGAGGATTGACCTCCAAGTCTCTCATTCATCTCGAGGTATTGGGTGCTCGTGGAGTCTATCAGATGAGTTTGTGTTAGTATTACTTGTCCCTTACTCCAATGCAGCTCCATTCCTAGCATATTCGCTAGTTTTCCTCGCTTATCTAGTGCCACCCTGTCCTCGATTCGTTTCTCGGCATCGTCCAGATCCTCTTCAGTAGGTGCAATCCCAATGAGGTCATCAACATGAGTACCGATTATAGTGTTGTAGCTTTTGGTAGTGTAGGTTCCTTCATCTCCTATACATTGGTATATTCCGAGTGTAGAGAGGATATCGCAGAGGGTTTTGAACCATTCATGTCCCGCTTGCTTCAAGCCATAGAGAGCTTTGTTGAGCTTCCAGTATTCGACCTCTCCTTCTTCATTCACATCTGTAATGTAGATATCGTGTTCGAGGAGAGCTTGTAGGTATGCGGCTACAATATCCCATTGGCAGATTGCCCAATCTCGATGGAGGGCAATAACTAAGAGGATTTTGAGTGTTTCAGGGTGCATCATTTGTGCATAGGTTTCATCATAATTGACACCTGCTTCTTGAGTGAATCCTCTTTCAACCTTGCGAGCTTTATATTTCTCGATGCTTCCGTCTGCTTTCCTTTTGACTAGGTATACCCATTTGGTGTCAACAATCCATGTTCCTTCAGGGATTTCGGATTTATCGATCTTCATCAGCAACGAGTTTATTTGCGCCAGGTGCACCAGGTGCACCTGGCGCTCTATTGCAGAACTAAGCCTTGTGACGCACTAGTGTTCCATGTTCCCTTCCTGGCGTACCTCTGGTGCTTCCAACTCCCTGAACCACCATGTTACCTTTACACTGTTTCTACCACGGTATCTATGCATACCTCTTTCCCTATAACATCCCAGCGTTATCCGCTTTGCTAAGTTTCCAATCCAACGTTTTGCGTTCCCCTCATTCCGCTTCAGCCTCACTTCTCTTCTACTCCTACCTCTGTCTCTTGACTTTGCAAGTATGCGTTCACCCTTTGCATTCTCCTGCATTCGCCCAACCTATTCTCCTCCTTTTCCTGTTGTCACTCACATATCTCACCGTCCCAACTCGATATGCACACAATCCGCTCCTTAAAGTTACACCTCCTATCCCGCGTCTTCCTGGCTTGAACTTCTCCCTATTGTCTTTGTGATGTTTTCAATCCAACACATCACGTTCCTAAGTTTCCCTTCCTACAATTCTCCTTCTGAAGTTTTTAATGCGACATATCGCGTTTCTAAGTTCCCCTTCCTAACAATTGCTCTTCTGATGCTTGTGATTTAATTTATCTTCGTTCTAAATCGATCACTCATTCTTGGCACAAACACGAGGTTTTCTTTGTTTGACTTCTATTTTCCATGACTAAAAAACACATTCCGAACCTCATGGCCACACCTACAAACTACCACCAAATGAAATCCAACGCGCTGCGTCCTCCCCCCTCTCACCCGATTATATCCACGTCCCAGCCACAAATTACTCAGTAATAAAAAGCACAGTGAGAGAAACATGTAGAGAAAAACATGTGGAGTGAAACACAGAGAGAAACAAGCAAGCGACAAGAGAAAAAGAACTAATACCGACCGACAAGAAAAACAAAACCAATTACCATACGGAGACAGAACTAACTGGGAACTGATCTAGGAAAACCCTTCCTCCCCCTACTATATTCGCTTCCAGTCCCTATCCGACGTGTTCAGTTACTCCGTATCCGCTCCGTCGAAATTAATATCCAAATCCCCACTCCCGCTGTCCAAATCTCCACCCTCTTCGTCTATATCTCCACTCTCCTCCAGTTCATCATCAACAATCGGGTCCAATGGCCCTGCCAACTCTACGGAAGAATCTCTTAATTGGCTCCCTTCACGACGGCGTTTGTGTGCTGGCACATTCAATCTGTCGTACGAGTGCTCTAGCTCCTTTCTCAATTCTGCCTCATATTTGGCTTCATCTTCGACCTGTGGTGCATCAACGGGTTCTCGTTCTAAAATCCTTACTTGAGCTGCAATTCGACGTGCCAGGTCAGCCTTGATGTTATTCACAATAAGCTCCTGTATTACTTTTGGATGTATCTCCCATGTATTCTTGAGTCTCTCATATGTGCCTGTTTCACGTTAGTCATTTTCCAACGCAGTGAGTACTTTCGCCCCTCATTATAGGTCATGCACAACTTACACCAGGCAGTCTCATATTTAAACTCCTGCATCACCGGAGCAATCTCGCCCTTCCTCCATGCCTTCAAACTATGACGCATGGCTGATGCCACAAAGCATATGAAGACACCATTTATCTTATTTAGGAAATCTGGGTCCCTATTCCCCTGCATTTTTGAGCCCTGGAAATACCGCTGATATATAATCGCAACGATCTCCTCGGCGCGGAAGCGACCCTTGAGTTCCTGTCCGACTATTAGCGTTGGATCTTGGACTATAAGGCTACTCGTACTGGGATCTGCAACTCCATCAACTTACGCTGCGACTGCTTTGCCTACAGATGAATCGATCCCCATCTAGCAAGTACTCAACCTGGGTCTTCATGCTTTCCTTTGGTAACCGGCCAATATCATACACCCTCGTGATGCTGGCTCGACATTCAAATATAAGATGTGATCTTGTTCGGGATTGTACAGCTTTGAGCTGTTTCCAATTAGCAAGCCGACGCAGCAAAACGGATTTGGTACTATACAAAGGTATCCACCTCCTTTACTCGTTCCACATAGCGTGGCTCCGTTTGGGCCTTGGACCAAGCATGCTGTATCAGCAGGAGTATTTCCCCGGGTGTTAACAGTGGTTTCCTGTATAATGTGTATTTTGTCACAATCTTTTTTGCGGTGCTGGCAAAGGGTTGCAAAACACTGGGAATCGCCGAAAATGCTCGCGTGCCTTTTCCAACGCCTGGCGCGAGCACAGCAGCGTCAACGAGTGTTTCCTCGTCTGAATCGGACGAGGAATCGGACGAGGATTCATTTCCGTTATCCTACGTTGGAATTAGCTTACAATGTAGCCAAAATATTACAATCCACATTCCTCTTCATCGAACAAGATTTCATTCCTGTATGCAACCCCAGTTTCAATTCTTGGCCGTGGTCCAATACCAGGAGCTATTGCTTGGGAGGCCTTGCGTTTACGGCTTGCCTGCCCTGCTGGCAGAGGGGCTTGTTGAGAGGATGATTTTCGAACCATTGTAGAGGAAAGACTCGCACAGAAGGTTTGGAAGGGTAAAATTCCAATGCACAGCGTTCAATGCCTTTATTAAAAACTCAAATTGCTAACTAAATCCACCCCCCAAAAAAATCCCGACAACCACCCCCCAAAAAAATCCCAACGACCACCCAAAAAAAAAATCCCAATGAACAGACCCTGGCACAGACCTCTGTGCCTGCCTCCACATACCAACCTTATCCCAAAGCCCTCCATGCCTCATTGGCTACCCTTACTCCTTCATCATGTGCCGCCTGTCGCCTCGCCCTGCGAGTATTCCTATCCGCCGGGGGAGCTGCAGGATCCACTTCCAGCATAGCTCGCATAGCCGTCATTCCGGCAGCGGTCGGACCCCTGGCTAGCACCATTTCCCTGCCATTCTCCGGTTGGGGATCCAGTCCCTGCTGGATATTCCACCCCTCAGAGTCGGAATTGTAGATCTCCTCAGCTGGGTACTTTTCCTGCTCCTTCCTCTTCATTGCACGCAAAGCTCTCTTTTGCCTCTTAATCCGCATCCTGATCTTTAGCTTCCGCGCTTCGAATCCCTCCTGTGTGCGAGGGAATGTACGCTTTGCAAAGCCGGCAAGATTTCGACTCAAAGAGTCGGAATCCTCCGCAGGGTCCATATACTCCTCTGCTGGATCAAGGAAGTCAGCCTCGAAGTATGCACCATCGTCTGCCGGTGGACTGTCCGCAACCGGAGGCACCAAAGCTGGATCCCTATAAAGGATAACTTGTACCCGAACAGGTTTTGACGAGGTTAGCTCTAAAAAGGCTTGCACCTCTTCGTCGGTTTGCAGACGTGTGGCAGGAGGGATTGCGTTGCCTGGGCTTGGGTTCTCTAGTGCCCCATAGATAGCCCGCACCTTCCTCCCCGCTGGGATTCTTTCTCGGATCTTGTCCACAATCTCTAAAAGAGATGCCGATCTCAAAATAGCAACACAGTTGCTCGGAGCTTCATCCCATTTATACTCCCTACTAACATTATCCTGTACCTCATTGCCGCGGGCTGGATCGATGAGGAATAGTCTTACAGGCTTTCGGAAGCCCTCCTGACCATTGTCCTCTGCATTTCGACCAGTTGCGTCGGCCCCCCAAACTGGACATCTGGAGCATTAGCAGCCAGGTTTGCTACTTGGGCTAATGCGTGCCCCGCTCTGTGTCTCTGGCCTTTTTGAGCACGTCTTGCAAAATCTTATCGAGAGCAGTCTCAGCTGCTCTTTTGATGGCCGCTGCCCCATTTTGGATTAGGGCAATTCCGGATGCAGGCAGCCCAGTCTCCTGCTGGGCATAGGTTTTGAATTGATGCCAGAGGGCATTACCAGCCTGCCTTTTCCCCGTTATCTCATTAGTCCGTGCCCACCCCTTGACCCCGTTCCTCCATTGGAGTACCGGGGGTCATGCTCCCCCACCCCAATAGTGCTTTTGCCTGGCTAACTTCTTGCGCTGCGGATGGCATTTAGACGAACTACGTTGGAATTTTAGATACCCCGTTAGAAACTATGCTTTAAGAGGTACTTACGTTATTTATGTTGTTAGTTAATTAGGTGTTAACGAAATGGGAAGTGGTGATGCGGGAAGGTATTCAAGTTGTGATCGCGGAAGTATTGTGAATAGTTAATGAGAATAATTGATTCACGGATCTATGGGGGTATTTATGGACTCTACGAAGTTGGACATAAGAGTAGGCCATGTTTGCTTGGTCGGCAATCAACATGGCCAGTCACTCCAGTTCTGTATGGCCTACATAAGGCCATGACCTTTATGTTAATTATTGGACATGTTTGCTTCAAGCGGTCGGCAATCCACATAGCCATCTATGGCCTGCATAAGACTATGACCTGCATAAGACTATGACCTTTGTGTTAATATCTAGCACCTGTGTAACGACTTTCAAAAGCCCTCCAACCTTGTAAGTTGGAATCTGAGTGTACTACATACTTTCTGTTGTGCGTGGATGTTGTGACACTACCGTATTTCGTAGCATATGGTAAACAGAAGTAGAGTGCACAACAGCGAAATACAAATAACCGCGGCATAATAGAAAGTATGCAATACACGCAGATTCCAACTTACGAGGTTGGAGGGCTTTTGCAAGTTGTTTACAAAGGTGCTAGACTCAAGTTATTTGGTAGTGCAATCCCAAATCTAAGCCTGTTTAGAAAGCAGCTTGTACCCCTTCTAGTAAATTTCCTAAGTCAGAAAGACCTAGGACATTGCATATGTATGTGATAGCACTACTACCGAATATTAATAATTCATTTAGAGCCACTGTATCAAGCCCCTGTTGCAGAAGTCATCCGACCACTTAAGTTGGAATCTAAGTGCGCTAAATATGCTGTTGTCTTGTAGATCTTTGTAATACCTAGCGTACATGCCACTCACATCAATTCCTTCCCAATTAGGTATGAGACTATTGAGACCATAGCACTGACACGGGTTTGATTTGCCCCCCCCCCAAATCTCTTAATACATATAAACCTATTCTCCTCAACATTCGCAATACATTAATTGCTATTATTGACTATTAGCTATTCTGCCACTACTATCATTATGCCTTCACGTCAACCTCGCCAGAAACTGATGTTCCCACTACCAGAGCTATCTCCAAAAGATAGTACTAATAGGTATGTCCTACTTAGCTTAGCAAAGAAACCCCCTTTGGTTGAGAAAGCCCCCCTTTGGTTGAGAAAGCCCCCCTTTGGTTGAGAAAGCCCCCTTTGGTTGAGAAAGCCCCCTTTTGGTTGAGAGCCCCCCTTAGGGACCCTTTGAGTGAGAGCCCTCCCATTAGAGTGAGAGTCCTCCCATTGGAGTGAGAGACCTCCCATTGGAGCGAGAGCTCTCCCATAATTGGAGCGAGAGCCCTCCCCATAATTGGAGCGAGAGTCTTAGTCCTAGCTAATATTTTCTTAGTATTAATGAAGACCCAACGAAGACATTATATAGAACACGAAGCCGGCGTAAGCGGATAGCTCCTCTCCAAAGTGTATCGGAATTAACTACCGATGTTGAGGATATGGAGGAGGATATGGAAGTACCACCCACGTCGCCATCACCACATGGTAAGTGAGCAAAGAAACGTTTAGAGTCGGATTATCTATAACTAGCAATGAATTAGAGAACCAAGAAAATATGCCACTCGCAGTCCTATTTCCAACCCTCCCGTGCCTCGCCGACCCCAATGCGTCCCCTAACTCCAGTAGCTCCTCCAAATCTAGCTTCTCCTCAATCTGCAAAGTCAAATCAGAGGCAGCGGATAAGACAACGGCTAAGACAACGGCATGCCCGTTCGAACGTCTACGGAAACGTAGTCAGAGAGGAAGGATGAGGGAGGAAAGGATTGATGATTTGGGCGATGGAAGAGTCAATATCAAGGTTCATGCAGGAAGTGATTCTTTTGTTCAGGTTAGAAATTGTAGTTTTATTAAAGGGGGAGAGCAAACATATAAACTATAGAGTGTTCCAACTAGTGAAGTCGGAACTTGTATCCAGTGAAGTATTGCCTTGGGCAGCCCTGAACTCGGCAAGAAGTGGCATGGTTGAAGTGAGGGTCATAGATAGACCTTAACCAAGGATAGGAAGCACCCCAGCCTCATCTTGTTGTTCTTGCCAGCGTGATCGCAGTGGCTTCAGTTGGCTGATCGCGGCGTTGAATTTAGACGCAACAAGATGAAGGTAAGAGCTCTCCCGACTCCAGAGGTAGAGGGCAGTCTCCATGGTAGAGGAAGTAAGGAAGGATGCGAAGGTTGTGTATTTGGTTGGGTAGAAGGAAGAAAGTAAGTAGAGAGAAGATTAGGAAGGGGGTGGGGCCAAGGGTATCGTGCGCAGTCGATCTTGGCAAAATCCAACGCATCACGTCGATAGGATCCTTTATTCAGTGCAATCGGAGCCTTAGCACTTAGAAGCTTATCCCTGAGATTCTGTTAATGAAAATATACACCACAAATCTGTCTCTTACAAATTTTACAACCTCCGTGACGTTTCCAAATGAACAATACAAAACCCTATGCCAATGGTGCCACGATTCTATACTTCAGCTGGAGCATATTCAAATCATCTGGAAAGGTCATCCCGAAAAAATGTAAGGATCTTAATGGGCACTGCCACCATCTCGAAAGCGTCGGTTCTCCAACACCAGAGATACTACTAATTTAGATTATGATATAGACGAAGTCAATTCACAGATATATATCTGCTGATGTTGATTACTACTCTGATTCATGCCATAGCGAGGGATCTGATAGGAGGCTCGAAACTTTTGTATTGAACCAAAATCCGATGAGGAAGTCAGCACATTGATGCAATCACCTATCCACGTGCAGGCAACCCAATACGTCCACATGTATTTCCGGAGGAAGACCGAAACTTCAATTTGTTTTCTCCATTCCGCACCTCAATGATTATCGACTGGCACGCTTCTTCAATTCTACAAAGACCTCACAGTCAAAGATCGACCAGTTTTTCAAGGATAACCTCTTGAAAGGCCTCAATCCAACGCACGAGGTTCAATTTCGGTCAGCATATACAATGTATAAGCTTATCGACGCAGCGGCAAATGAACCTTCCTGGCACTCAGGAACAGTGAACTACCCATTACTCAAGGGGGTGGCCTTTTATTATCGGAATATTATTGCAGCAGTGAAGTACCTTCTACGCCAAAAGGTTTATGCCAGCGAGATGGCCTGGGGCCCGCGGCAAGAATACGACAACGAAGGGAACAGGGTATATAGTGAGATCCATACTGCACAGTGGTGGGAAGACACTCAGGTGAGCAATTTGTGTGTACTACGTCGGATATCCAACTAACTGAAACGGATAGGCTTTGCTACCTGAAGGCGGGACACTTGTTCCGATTTTACTAGCATCAGATGAAACTCACCTAACGAATTTCTCTGGAGACAAAAAGTTATGGCCTGTTTATATGAGTATAGGCAATATCGGAAGCTCCATACGCAATACACATACGATGCATGCCTGGATACCAATTGCACTACTACCGATTGGCCCGAAACGAATCAACAAAATACCTGGGTATTCGGTAGAAACGCAGGAAATTCAGGCGTTGCAAACCATACACGATGTTTTGGCGCATTTGCTAAAACCGCTATCTGACGTGAGATGTCAGAAAGGCTACGAGATGGTTTGTGCTGATGGGAACGTACGCTTATGCTTTCCTAAGCTCTTTTGTTGGCTCGCTGACCATATGGAAAATGCTACAATCCATGGTATTGCAAACAACCGCTGCCCTTCTTGCACAATTCCGACCGAGAAGCTTGGTGAGTATTCAGGAAGTGGTTATCCAGCTCACTCACATCAAAATTATGCCGCAGCGTACAACGATTCCGACGCTGTCAGTTTGAAAGCAAACGGCGTTAAAAACATCAAAAACGCCTTGTGGTCAGTCCCAAATATAAATCCGCCTGAGCTCGTTCGAGCAGATGTTTTGCACAATATCCTCCTAGGAGTGTTAAATCATTTAATGGATTGGATTCAAGGTTTTCTAGAATACTATGAGCGGATTAATGCATTTGACTATGTCTGGCATCGGTTGCCTCCCTACCCCGGATTTTCAGTTCCGACCAAGGGATACCGAGTTGTTTCACAATGGTCGGGAAAGGAAATGCGGAACTTTGGTAAAGTCATTCTTGGAACATTTACCGCGGCGTTGCGTCGGAAGGCCAACCAACCACGGCCCACCGGAGGTCAGGTACAGGAGTTCAACCGAGCAATTCGCTGCGTACGTAGCATCACTGACTTCTATCTCATGACTCAGTATCCTAGTCATACGGATAAGACAGTTTCTTATTTACAAGAATATTTGCGTGTGTTTCATGAAACTAAAGCTGTGTTCTTGAGGTTCCGTGCTGATAAGAAAACAAGAAAGGCTGCTGCAGAAGCACATAAGGATTTGTTGAAGGAACAAGCGGGATCATTGGTTGAAGACCTCAGGGCGTCGGAAAAGGTTAGGATGCGTCAAGAAAATACCTTGCACCGTCGGGAATTGGTGAATGAGATTTTACAAGAAGGGGCGCACTTCAATTTCCCAAAAATCCATTTAATCTCCCATTATGCCGAACAGATTCCGAAGTTTGGGGCTCTAGCTCAATATTCCACGAATATCAGTGAAGCTATGCATAAAGGCCTTAAGGATGCTTACCGTCGAAGTAATAGGGTTAATGCAACACCACAGATAGTTACTACCTACACGAGGGATCATACTTTTGCTATGAAGGACTTGACACTTAATCTATGGAACCAGGTTAGGCAAAACGGAGATGTGACGCCAGGTGTCGGAAAACAGGTCTACTTGAAGTTGCGGGGGAAAATTGAGTTGGGATTAATATCCAGCCTCGAGGATCTGGAGCGTGTAACTGGCTTGCCAGATCTGGTGCTGACAACGCAAGCGTTTTTAAGGCAGGAAGTTAGAAGCATGGATTCCGACCCTACCGAGCTGTTAGTTCAGGAAATTCGTTCATATGGGGTGCTTCAAATTCCAGTGCCAAAATTCAGTGGAGAAGGGTTCATTTTGCACAATGCTAGATGCACCGAGAAATTTCACAGGAAGGAAAGATACGATTGGATATGGGTAAGGAGACAGCGTGCATTGGATGAGGCACCAGTAGGGACGCTGAATGGTCGAATACCAGGACGAATCAATGCATTGTTCAAAGTAATAACTATAGCAGGAATGGTGCACCGGTTGGCGCATGTGAATCTGCTTCAATGCATTGGGTTGAATGCTGTGCAGGGCACGGAAGGGATGGTTCGCGTTGGATTGCCGATGAGTGGGGAAGGGGTTATAGTTAAGATATCACAAATAGAAGGGATTGCGCATTTGATACCATTAGAGCCGGGGGAAAGTTGGTTGGTAAATAATAGAATAGACTTAGAGACATGGAATATGATTTATGATTAGGAAATAATAAACTTGTGACCAGTTGAGAGAAGAGCCACAAAGAACGTGAAGTGTCGGATGTAAAACAGGTGCCAGGCCAATATTAGGAGGGCATGTGTGGGGGCGTATAGAGGTAAGCAGAAAATTGTAACACATGGGATGGTATAAAAGTAGTTGATGCGTCCGGATACAGATTTGTTTATTTTTTCTGCTGAAGTTTGAGGGTGCACATAGGGTGTATGAGAGGCAGTGGGAATTTGGTGGTGTTCGAGGTGTAGAGCATATATTTTGAGGATGCGCATGGGGTGCATGAGTGGGAGCAGAAATTTTGTAGTATGAACAGGGTGCATGAGAGGCAGCAGGAATTTGGTGGTGCACCAGGTGGAACAAAACTAGTTGCTGCGTCATGATGGAGAATTTTTTTTGCTTGATGTTTGGGGGGGTCCACTAATCTGTTCACGCATATTACGCGCTCCTATAGCTATACCAGTACCTAGACTTCATGCGCTTTTTCTATGGCTAATATACCATGTATGATTACTCCATACACTCTTATAGGCAGGCATGCTTTAAATACGCGCTGCGATAGCTATCTGTTAGTTAGATGCGGTTCCACAGTTACAATCACGCTTCAGGGTAATCTTCGCTCAGGTCTGTGCTTGTGGCTCTTGGTGTATGACCAGGCATGCGCTGCTGGTAGGTAGTGTGTTCCCAATGATAGATTGCCTATTATAGTAGAATATACTCCATACATAGCACCAAAATATATATATGATAATCATAAATATATAGAGATGATTATTCTAAATACTTTCGCTCTCGGCTAAAGATCATATATGTGCTCTCTATGTTGGTAAGTAATAGCCAACTTGTACTTCTAGTGATGTTTATTTATAGAGTATGGTATTACGTAAGATCTTACTCTGAAGTTCATTCAACACTGTGTATAGGTTTACTCTGAACCCGCACTACAAACTATGCGAAAAATAAACTATAGTAGTTTAGACATATTAAAGATACCAATGCAATAGAAGCGAGTGGGGAACACCAGGTTACCTGAAGCAGGATAGTAACTACAAAGCATATCAAACCAATAGATAATTATCGCAGCGTGTAATTTAAAGCATGCCTACCTTAAGAGTGTATGGAGTAATAAAGCAATCATACATGGTATATTAGCCATAGAAAAAGCGCATGAAGTCTAGGTAGTACTGGTATAGCTATAGGAGCCTGTAATATGCGTGAACAGATTAGCGGACCCCCCCGAAGCACAACAGAAGCACTGAGAGATATCGCCATGTACTAGGTAATTTGAGTATGTTGCGGAGTGTGCTGGGTATGGGCGTGGTATGCTGCTGAGTATGGGCGCAGTATGCTGCTGGGTATGGGGATGGGTATACTGCGTGTCGGTTATGCTGGGTATGCTGGGTATGCTAGGTAGGGTATGCTGAACTGCATGGGCGCGTGTTAGTCTGGCATAAAAAAGGGGCCTTTGCATATAGCCATGCCAAGGCAGCGAGGGTGTTGGTCTAGTAGAGAGAGTGGTTTAGTGTTGTATTTCTTAGACATGTTCCACTAAGTGGAGGGCATTTTACAGTAGTCCGTGTTACCCGGAGGGCATTTTAAAGGTTTTCCAATTCAGTGAAGTTTGGAGCAATCATAATTACAATACTTTTGTCTACATGTTGCACGATTTCTTTTCACAATGGAAAATAGGATCCGGGTAAGGTACAAAGCGGTACTTTCTTAATCGCAGGCACTTTTTTATACACAGATTGCTAAGGTACTTCAATTCCTCGATTTTAAATCTAAACGAAGCAAGTTCTACCGAGAATTATACAACAGGTAGATGCTGTTTTACCATTGGCTACCTAGGTAAAGTGACCGACCACGGTAGGTTGACCGGGGTCAACACGCTAGCCATTTTCGGGAATCCCGTGATGCTAGGCGAGCAGAGTGGTAAGCGGCCATTCTGGCTAAATGAGATCTATGGAAACAACTTCGCTCTACAACATGGTAGCCCTCATGCCCGCCAAAATCAGCCTATATACAATACCTCCAGTCTACGATATGACCTCCGGTCAACCACCCCCCCCTCGACCCACCATATAGGCTGAATATCGGGCAGGTGAGCCTATGAGCACTAGAAGGCCTTTACAAGCATCTATATTCATAATAAAACAGCTTTTATAGTAGCAGCCTACAATATAGTGAAATGTATATTAAACAAGTCACTCACCGCTGTTTATTGAGAATGCGCTAATTATGCTATCCTAAACCACCTGCTCTCAATCTGCTGCAAAATACTCATCTCGCCACTACGGAGAGGCTTCTAATAGTACGAATATGCCTCTGCATTAAAGACCACGCCTCCAATAACTCTCCCAATAAGACCCCCCCCCCGTCCCTCTCCATTACACCCCTCCCTCCATTAACCCCATGGGCCGAATATCCCCTTTACACCAACCATGTGCTTAAGCCCAAGCATACCCGATACCAGTAGGAGATATATAAGTGCTAGGTGCTAGGGTAGACTCGCCAAACTAGGTAGGACCTAGGTTGGGGAAACTAGGTTAGATGCACTAGATTAGACACTGGTTACATCTAGGTGCAGCCAGTTAGACGCTAAGTCAGGTGATAAGGCGTCGTGGAAGTTTAGTTGAGTTATAGGCCTATTCGTCCAATATTTTGCCTATATGGTGGGGTCGAGTGGGGGGGGGGGGGCCTTCTTAGAGGGCCGTTGGGGGTAGTGGTCTTTAATGCAGGGACATATTGGTACTATTGGAAGCCTCTCTGTGGTGGTTGAGAATACTGTGAATGAGTATTTTGCAGCAGATTTGAGAGCAGGAGGTTTAGGGCAACATAAATCAAGTAAAATTAGCGAATTCTCAAATAAACTTATTTTGTAGCGGTGAATGAATTGTTTGATAGCATACCGTTTCACTATATTGTAGGCTGCTGCTATAAAAGCTGTTTTAGTACGAATATAGATGCTTGGTAAAGGCCTTCTAGTGCTCATAGGCTCACCTGCCCAATATTAAGCCTATATGGTGGGGTCGAGGGGGTGGGTGGTTGACCGGGAGGTCATATCGAAGACTGGAGGTATTGGTATATAGGCTGATTTTGGCGGGGCATGAAGGCTACCATGTTGTAGAGCGAAGTTGTTTCCATAGATCTCAATTTAGCCAGAATGGCCGCTTACTCTGCTCGCCTAGCATCACGGGATTCCCGAAAATGGCTAGCGTGTTGACCCCGGTCAACCTACCGTGGTCGGTCATCCTTAGGTAGCCGATGGTACAGCGTTGTGGGAGATCAAATGGCACAATTCTACAACAAACATCATATTTGGCAAACCAGCTGTGGGTTCGTTCGCATACATATTTCGCATGGGAGTACAGGCATTAGAGAGCTGCTGATCCATACAGCAGCCACAAAGGAAACAAAAAACATAGATTTGATGCGATGAAACGTAAAACGGAGGACGCCAAAACCAAATGCAAAATAAAACATGATCCTGCAGCACATCATTCGCAACCCCCCCTCCCACAAATATCATTCAACCACTCACTAATCCTTAAATTCCTCCCTCCACTTCTTCTGTTCCTCCTCCTCCAACCACCTCCTTACATACTCCTTTTCCGTCCATAAATTGCCGCCAGCTCAAGCATTGGATGTTGAAACTCCTCCTCGTCATCATCGTCCTCCGCCTCCTCCTCCTCCATCGCCTCCCCCCTAAGGCCATGTACAGCGCCCCAAATTCGGGGAATAACCCTCAAACACGCCCCTAAGGTTGCGATATTCCTCAGAAATACCAAAATATTGACTCTAAGATTATCGTAGTGGTTACTATTAGAGAGAAGTTGGAGATGACTGGCATATAATTGTAGTCGATAAAGGTCCGATGACGTGACCAGTACATCGGGATTAAAACTTTTCCAGATTCTGTCCCATGGGAGATGGACAACATGCTCGTCAACTACGATCCAACTTGGCACTTGGTCGAGATACCTCTGGCCATCTGCATGCACGGGTCTAACCGGTTCTCCAAACCCTCCGGTATAGTATTGACATACTCATCATCCGTACCACCGACATAGGGCATGAGTATATGCTCCCTCCTCCCCTCTACCGTTAGCTGGGCGACCCAGCTTTTGGCGTCGGGCCCCATGAATCTCGTGGAAGAATATGAGGGGATGGGAAAGACGTTCAAAATGAGGCAGCGGAGTCGGGCATCATTACGGCTAGATACGACAAGTGCGGAGTGGTAGTTATGCTTGGTAGCACCAGTGGGGGCAGTGGTGGAGAGGTGAGTGCTGCCAGGCCCAGGAATGGATTTGTCGAGGCGGACTTTAATCAGTTGGCCGGGAAGTGGGAGGAGATAGTCTTCCTGGAACCTGCGGGTGATTAAAGAGGGTTTCGAGGTGGCTGGGGTTAGCAATCCCGGGGTGTCAAGACAGCAGATATTCCGGGGGATGTGGGCGTTGGTGTCAGAGGGCGTGACATTACCGGAGGCGTGGTGGCCCCGAAGGGAGTCGATATTGCGGGGATGTTGGTGCTAGTTGGGGTCAGTGACAGTGATGCGGATACCTGTGATGTGAAGGTATTTACGGCTCGCATACTCTGTACATATACAAACATATAACAAACGGATATAGCCAAGGCGCTAGGGGCATGGTTGCATACTGGATGGCACATCCCCTAGTCACCCGTTTGGCTGTGGCTTGTGCCAACCAGACTATCGTTGCCCCTTCATGTGTGGTTTGGCCGATATGGTTGTACCACTCTGTGAGGCGGCAGCGGTTCTGGGGTGGCGGTTGGGGAGGATATGACTATAGGGCAGGGCAGTCTTGCTGGCGGTGGTGGCTCCGATTTTTGGATTCGCGGTGCGTTTACTTTAAACTGACAAGGATCGTTGTTTGCCAGTTGATGGCCAAAACCAACCAGACTAACAAATATCATCATGTACCGGTACCTAAGCTCCAGAGCTATAATATAATTCAACCATCCGAAGTCACGTTATCAGACTTGGCCACCCTTCGGAATATGTCAGACTATATCTGGCCCAACTTTATAGTGATAATACACGCACGAAATTTTGATTAGGTAGGTATTCAGCTATAAATGCAGATATCTGCTTACGATAGGTATAACCTAACTTTGAATACATCTAATGCGTTACACCATGGTCTTTAAATAGCTTTCGTTTATTTGTTTGTAAGTTTGTGATGTCGAGACGCTCGATGGCACTTACCATACGTCTTTACTTATGCGGTACTTAGTGAGCATGCTCATACATGTGTCTTTACTTGTAAGAACATGTGAGCTCAGCTTTTTGCTTTATGAGATGAATGGTATCATATCAGGTGTCTGCAACACAGAATCATATTGGGGAGAACTGCTGGAATGAGTCTTCTATTACAAGACATTCTTATGTTCCCATGCAAGGCAGAGCTTAATTAAGGTTGTTTATATTGATGCTTCACTACAGAGATCTGGTCTCTGGCAAATTCCCAGCTGTTCTCGTATTTTGCAGCTGTATTTTTTGCTTTTCTAAAAGCAACCGCCGCCAAGATGGCTCAGCATCCCAACCTAGTCTCGATCAGACCATCCAACCCGAGCCAGACTAATCCCAACCAGACTACTCAGCATCCTAATAGAGAAGATACCGACTTAGGAAATCAGCTACCAACACCACCACCATACCCTGCCCATACCCTACCACCTTGTGCTCCCCCGTTTCTTCTTCTCCTCCTTCTCCTCCAACTTCTTCACATCCATCAGCTTCTTGCTTAATCCTATCTCTATCAGCAATTTTGTTGTTTGGCTTATCATCTACTTATCCATCACTGTAAAGATGTGAGTGTTACTTCATATATTTAATATCTGCCACCCCATCGAGATCAGATATTCGAAACTCATTTTAGTAGCTTGATGACCGCGATTAGCTAACAGCTACGAAATAGGGAGAAAGCCACTATTTCGGTTATTTTGGAGTCGATCATTCTCTGCCTCCTAACTCTCCATTTTATCATCTATTTTTGCACCATCTTCTCTGGGTTGAAGCTTTCGATCAGCTGCTCTGGTGTCAAGCTGTCTTTCCCGAGGAAGGCGGTAGTTCTTCCGGACCAAGCTCCGGACCCACCCCTTGAATTAAGGGGTGAAGGGGGGGTTTTGGATTGGGGGAATCAGATTTGTTTTGAAGATCATAAGAGCGAAAATGCACAAACACATAAGAACGATAAATATGGGAAGAGTAACAGGTATGATTATTATTTTTATTGAGACATCCATGTCAGAGTTCTACTTCTACTTCTACTTCTATTTCTACTTGCTACACCCTAACTACTAAACTTATTGATGCCTACTAGGCTGTTCGGAATGAAAAATCGGAGCCGAAATCAAGGTCTCCGCCTCCAGCCTGCATCACACATACAGCGGCATTGGAAGCATTAGAACTCTCACACTATATAAACTCCAAGCTGGAACCATGGATTCAGCCCATTAGCAGTCATTCTACAGAGAACGACGCCGAATCGCGGGTGCACAAATAGCAGAAAAAAGTCGGCAGAGGCAAAGGACTTTGCGGGAGTGCATAGGCTTTGTTAGGAGAGGATGATTAGAGGATATTCCATGGTCGGGGAGGATTTTTAGAGGTAACAGGAAGCTTATACACTCATTTCACTACATATCTTGATATAAGCATATATTCGCTATAAGAATGGGGGTCGACCGCCCGATGACATGCTTGTAGCGAAGTTCTACTGTGCTCTCCGCCAGTCTCGCACAATGCTCAACCACCTATTCAATAACCTTCGGCGTGCTGGAGTCCGCTCGCAAAGACGAGTGAATACCTCGGTAAGTGCAATACAAAAAAGAGATGACTTAGAGGTGACTTCTTAACATATATATGTAGGCTTAGAATACTCAGGCATATAACCACTGGCTCTCTGATAGGGCGGAAATGCTTCAGGCTTTATGGTAGTATACGGTTTCACTAGTGTAAGTAATGCCTTAGGTTTGTATATACACTCTACAATTACTAATTGATACTTCATAGTTGGCCTTATTGTGGCAAATCAGTCAGGAGTTAACGCCAGACTAAGGAGTTAAGCAAGAGAATAGATACCAATATGGCATCAATGAATACCAATATCACGGTGGCAATGGCTATTATACTTGTTTTTTCCCTTCCTACAGTCGCAATCAACAGCACACTCATTTTACTACGACACCTGCATTTTATGCATTTCGAAACTCCTTATTTAATTCTCACTATAATCTAAGACTAGCTAAATACACAAGTATCGCGGAACGCGGAACCCCAAAAGACAAGCAGATCGTGCGCGTCGAATAAGCCTTGTAGTGACCGTCCAAATAAGCCCTGTATTCCTGTCCAAGTGAGCCTAGAATCGAGCGAGCAAATCAGCGAGCATATGAGCGAGAGAATTGAGCGAGAAAATCAGTGAGGAAATGGTGTGGTAGGGAGAATACTAAGATAGGACTAGCTTAATGACAAAAAGGTAGACTGGAAGATACCAGAAAAGGTATGAGCCACAAAAGGACAATCTCAAAAAGGCATGATACCGAAAGATGAAGTCAAAAATTCTGTATACTACTAATTGCGTGCTGCGGTGGGAGACTTTCCCGCGTGATCACCCACTGCAGTACTAGCCCGGCGATCTAAAGCTTCGATATGGCAGAGCGAACGGGATGCCTCATTTTCTTCAGTCTATGGTCGTAGATGTCAAATGATGATGCACTCTCAAATTAGCTTAGTTGGTTTTGTATCAGGCTTAATATCGAAAACCGCATAACAAACCGAGTAATCAGCATCCCGATGATGTATATACTGTAGCTAAGTGCTATGAGAAAATAAAAAAATCTACAACACCAGGGATTCCCGCATGGACCCACTGCAGTACTAGCCTGGCGATCTGAAGCTTGGATATGGCAGAGCGGACGGGATGCCTCGTTTTCTTCAGTCTATGGTCGTAGATGTCCACTAATGATGCACTCTCGATTTTATGTCACCTGTTCACTGTCAAATTAGCTTACTTGGTTTTGTATTAGACCGAGTGATCCGATGATACTGACTGTGAAAACAATGGCCTCTTCTTCCAAATCTTCGGTTGTCCAACAACATCAGGCATGGTCGGAGCTTGACCGGTTACACCTCAGGGTAGCGCCGGCGCATATTGAAGGATTACTCCCCTTTTCTCTTCAAGCTGAACCTATAGCCAATATCAGGGACCTACAAGATGTTCTACAGCGTGAGAGAAAAGTATTGAGACTCTAGAAATACAATGCAGGCGTCTGCATGTTCAGCGCAGGATCACTGACTTTCTGGTGCCTCCTCTCCTTGACATTCCCGCCTCCACACCTACTACTCTCGTTTGGATATTTCTTGTTTATAATCTCTGCTTGGATTGATAAGCCTATTCCACAACATTTCCTAGCGCTAGTTAACTTCATTTTATAGTTACCTATTTTCTCTTGCTATAAGCATATATTGGTTACAAGCATACTTCTCCGGTCCGAACGATATGCTTGTATCGAGAGTCCTCTGTAGATAGTTCTCCATGCTCCGACTTACTCTTCCACCAACAATACAAGCATGCCAGGCATCTCGAAATCTATCAAGTAAATCGTGTTATCAAATTATGTAGAGTGTAACCTACCTGGTAATGTTGGATATAAATATATATATTTTTTTAAACAGTCTGTACGTCTATGGAGCCTTAGGCGATGAGACGGCCCGTTCCCGCATCTTTAGAATACTTGGTTATTTCCTCCACTCGCCAACGAATGCAATCGCATTCACCAGGATGGTTCCCGACTACACCATCCACTCCCCCAATGTTGGATAAATCCTTGTACTTCTCTTTTTGACATTCCCCAAAATCATGAATACAGGGTTGCATAGAAACAACCTCATTAGACTTGACCAATCTACCTAACAGTTGGTGAAACAGATCCTGCATGTCCTCAACACCCTTGGTCCTTGGCCTTAACCGGCTGGTTGAGAACATTAAGGAGAATGGGCAATTTTCCGGTCAAATCTTCGATTTCCAATCGATATTCATGGCTCAGTCTTGTCTCCATACCAGTATTCCTCCACCAGTAGCGCATTTCCGCCTATATTGCAAAAGTGACGTACTCAGGAAATCAATTCACCTTAAATATTACTCAAACATCAAACCAAGAAATGGAAGGGACTAACTTCTGTAAGACCGCCATACATATGCAGCCTACGCTCTTCTGTTTGTCTATGCTGATCGGCAATGCCATGCGCCAGGGCACTAGCCAATTTTAAATGACGAGCTGTAATCTGTCTAACAAATTTCGTGCATCCCACTTGGCTGCCAGTGTGATTCGGTCAACTGCCCCTCTTCTGGGTCCAGGCGTTGGCCTGCTAAATAATAAATCGAAGTCTATGGTCTGAACGCAAAACGTAGTCAACTCTTCGATTGTTTGACACTCTTCCAAGTATTCCCCTCACTCACTCCTAATGTGCAAGAATCAATGAAAACTGTAGATACCGAAATAGGTCAAGAATCAGGGCACGGCAATCTGGTATATATACCACTCGGTGGCCCTTCTTCATTAACAGACATGTTAAAGCTGCTAGTATGTGGGATTTCCCGGATCCCTGTGTCCCATGCAAATAGTCCATGCGGTTGCCGCGGTATGTGAGGGATTTTGCGGAGTTGTAGATTTCGCGGAATTGGTGACGCCCGTAGAACGTGAACCGGTCCTGAGCATCAAGGGAGAACCTATCATTGGGAATTTCTGTAATGAATGGAAATGGCAAGTTCTGAACGAGATTCGGGTCACAAAATCATCTAGCCGAAGGGATGCAGAACTTAGGCCTTGGAAAACACCTACAAACCACATATGTGCATCAGTCGTGGTATTCCGTAATCGTTCCGGGTAGTTCACCAGCTTGCTGGATTGCCTGATTCAAGAACAAATTGTGGTTGGGGGAATGCATACCATGAACCGGGACAGAGGAAACAGAGAAGAAGCTGGTTGTCTTCGAGATCCGGAAAGGGGATGTGTATGTCTAGAGGATGGAAGAATTGGAAGTCGCAAAGATGGAATTGGTTCTCTGGAGCGTGCAATTATAGCCCGACGATAGAGGCTATAAGAGTCATGAATGCGGGTTCGCGACCGAGAGCGTTTGCTATCGTGATGGGAGCTGCGAAAGCGATACCAAAGGCCAGGAGGGGTTTTCCGGTCGGCGAGGTGGTGACCTGTGCTCACGGCGCTGGAATCTGCTGTATTATCGGGTAGTGATTCTTTGGTCCGGGAGAGGTGATCACTCGGACTCGGCTGCGGCGAAGAGCTTGGAGTATGAAAGTCTATGTAGTTTGATTTAGAAGAACCTCAAGAGATGATACGATGGCCTTATGATACGAACCTGAAGAAGAGAAGGAAAGAGTGTCACGTAGGTCGCAGCGCCCCAAGCGCTTAGAGTTAATGACATACAACGAGCATTTACAGTTATGGAATAAGGGCACGCTAGCAGAGGTTAATCTGCAACGTTGCAGAGGCTAGGGATTCCTATAAAAGAGATCCCTAGATCCCCAAATCCCCAAATCCCACTACTTATCATTACTCTCCCTCTTCATGCAACATCTTGTATCTGGCCTACTATATACCATCTTAATTCGGAAATATGAATGCTGTCTTATTTACAAACGGGCGGTCGGAGGGGCCTTGAATTTGCTGTCTTATTTACAAACGGGCGGTAGAAGGGACCTTGAATTTACTGTCTCACAAGAGAATTTCGGGAAAGACTGCGACAATTGCATAATTGATATCTAGTTACACCATCTCCTCCCCAAGCGTAATCTGAGCATATTGGACAGCCTCTTCTTCAATGATATAATCTCCCTGCTCATCATCACTTCCATCCGCCTCTTCCTCATCATCTAGAATCTCGGGGTCGGAGCCCTCATCTTCTCTGTCCGCTTGCCGGGTTTCTGCGGTTGCAAAACAGGGGTTGCTCCAGTTTTTTGGCTTGTTGTTTGCGCATTGGGTCCTGCACGAGGTGCCAGCGAATTGACGTTGGAACAAGTGAGGGGTAAGAAACCGGCTCCGTCAGTCAACGTCAAGATACGGCCAAGCTTAGGCTGTTAGTGCCCTGTCTTTACACTAATACTGTCCTGCCGAGTGATACTGTCTTACTTGCGAATTAATACGGTATCGTTCACAATTTAAAAGAAAAGTATATATCGTTCCTTCCATAGAGATGGGTCGTCCAACCAGACTAATATCGTTCACAGTTCATAGTCCCGCTCCCTGGGAGAACTCTAGTCAGGTTTGCACAATCCCCTCCCGTAACACCACCACGTTGCGTCATCCGATATTCCACCGATCACACCACAGCCATGTGCCAACCAGACTAGCCATGTCCCTCGTCATGCTTCCAACAGAGAGAACCCACAGCTTGCCTGCCAACAAGCAGTCAATGCATCCATGGATTATCACAGACGTCCTTGTAGACAACATACAAACCCCCCCCACCCTGCCAGCTCAACGACCAATGAGGGATTCATTGAAAACTGAAGTCATAGACCTCAGGGGTCAGGCAAGTCCAGACCCTCAAAGTGTAAGTCAACCAAGTCCCGCCAACCCTACCGACACTCCTCACAGAGGAGGGTCATGCAACCAGACTAACCGACACTTCAAGCGGACCAACAGCAGCGAATGCGAGACCTCACAGAGGAACTAGCTGACATAACTGATGTCCCGGGCTAGTGCAAACCGGGCTCACCGATGGGCTCAGGCAATCATTATGGCTCTGGCCAGGGCAGCTCCCGCTGCACCCCAAGATAAGGTCCCTGATTCCAGGAAGTTGATGGAACTAGGATCAAGCTCCGCTCCTACAGCACACAGCTCAGGCTAAAAAGCTGCATCTATCACTGACGAACAATGCTGGCTTTGGCTTGCCATTAAATATTTGCCTTGCGGGCAATACTCTAGAACAAGTACTAAACAGTTGTTATATGTACAGGATGATTGGGTGGAACTAGCCACCCTGACAGAAGTTATTACAATCCTAGAGACAGCTTTCAGCAATCCTATTGAGGTTGCAGAAGTTGCCTTTAAGGTACATACGATTTGTCACGACTCACCAAATATATGCTCGATCGCAGGGTCAATTAATAAGGCCTGCTAACAGAAGTAAGACACACGTGGGAAATCCTACGTGTATGATCAGGTTAACAGGCATGGAGGGATTCCTATTAAAGGATTCCCAAACCCCACTTTCCTGCAAACCCTGACAACACTACCTACCAGACCAGAGCCCATAGTCACGAACCTCCAAAATCAAGTCACGAACCTAGGTAATCAGAAAGGCAATCTCAATGATGAGGTACAAACGATCTTAACCGAAAATGTCGAAGCAGTCACCACCATCACAGAACTACGAACCCAAGTCACCAATCGCCAAACTCAACGCCCAAGTCACTACCCTTCGCACCCAAGTTGATAATGCACAAGTTACGATTAATACCCTCTCGGGACTCCAAGCACCAGTGCCAGTGCCAATAGACCGACCAGAACGGGAGAAAATCCCAGGCGCAGAAGTTCTAGGCCTGGGCACGAGACGTCTCGAGACCTTTGGATATCGAGCACCCAGCACAATCATAATCATATTCGAACTCGCTAGCTAGCTACCTAATCATTATCGATCATCATCGCCTTCAATGTCAATATCCCCTTCTATACCCTCCTCCACTAACCCTCGCTTAAAATCGTCTGGAGTATGAGCAGCAGCCGCACGGAAAATTGGCTCATCGTGTTGATTGTAGACGCAGTACAGGAATGTACAAATAATGAGCGGACAGAGAAGGAATCTCTACCTTTGAGTACTGAATAACACATAGGTATCTACAAGCGAAGGCTATCGTAGTGTATCTCACACAGATATCTGCAGGTCACAGCCACTGAGGTCACAGCCACTGAAATATTTCACAAAAAGTCGAGAAAAAAACCGAACTGTCTCAAGACTTTTGCCAAAGTGTCCCGAGACGTCTCGTCTCATAAGTCTCGTCTCGTGCCCAGGCCTTGATATGACGTGAGTCCTCAACCGGGTGGACACAGTCGCATGCCTTAGTGCCTGACTTTCCAATGAAGCCCTCTGGTCGGCCTTCTCATTGCCCCCTATGCCGATATGGCCCCTGACCCATGAATCCTCACATCCTTAAAGTCGGCGAATTCGGAGAGGGTTTCCTTAATATTCACCCAATCCGGGCCTCGAGGGTGAACCTTTGCTCAAATTGTGAACTGTCTGGATTGCGGCCTGCGAGTCCGACAGGATTGAAATCATATCTGAGGAATCAGTACTGAGAGTGAGGCACATCGCCTGGAGTTCCCCATCCGCAATTGTCGCTGTGCCGCCAAGGAAGCTGCCATAGGTGTCTTTGGTCCGCCTTTCTAATCCGTACTGTGGACTGCATTAGCCACCCCACTCTCAAAGCCGACTCTCCACCTTCATCCAATACTGACCCTATCTCCGCTGTCCAATAGCCCTTGTGCTTTGACTTCTTGGACCTCGAATCCATGATCTCCTAGATGGTCAAAGGGATAGTCCTGGGGTCATCCCTATTGCCAAAAGAGAGTTCCTGCGGGTCCAAAGAGGACCTATGGTAGAATGCTTCTGAAATAGGGATGTCTCGCTGGCAATCGGGCGAGGTGCCGTCGTGCCATCAGGAGTGTCCTCAAGCTGGAGCCTGTGCCGAGAAGGCCCTGATCTGTGGGTCGTCTGTCCGGAGAGCTCGTGCTGCCCACGCTTTCTGAATGTCATCCAGTTTGTCTTGCAGGGGGCTCAAATTGGCAATCCAGCCAAGCCTTTCATGGCTGCTCATAAGCTCCTCTGATTTTCCGTAAAAATAAACAAAAAACAAAAAATAAAAATGGCAAGCGGCAACGCCAACCACGCTTAGCCTAATATATAGCACCAACGTACTCACGAACCAAAACAAAACACCAGGAGCACAAGGTCAGAAAACAATTACCAATTCCTCTTTCTAAACAGCACATCTCAAAACAGTCGGACTGCGAACCTACTATTCGGAACGCATACACACAGTTGCCCTGGCTCGATCACTTTAGGCCTAGAGAAATCTATCCTCAACGACCACAGGTGCCTGATACACATGGATGCCGACCCTCCGCTAGCGATGTTTCTTGCCGTTGCCGCCATTCTTGTTATTGGCGTTGTACTCTTGTACGTGTTCACCAAGATCCCCACTGCCACGTCTGATGATCCTTTGTAAATTACGATATACTAATTTATGATTAAATCTTTATAGAGCGGTGGATTCCCAGTCCCCTCCTGGAGCCTGGGAACAATGGCACACAAATTTCTCGAACGTAAGCGACAGTGATGACATGCCACACGATGATGTGAGTGGGACGCGGACTGGCTGCGTGAGGAAACAATATTCTGGCTGGGCAGTGGAGAGAGGAACGAAGCAGACGGCATGGAAGAGGAAATAGCTCAAACAGAGAAA